>JARFJB010002428.1:1290000-1337500 GCA_036346205.1 Vesta saturnalis | reverse complement strand
AAAGAAGTACCTACTTTTCTTTAAGAATAATACATAAAATTTTTCGGGCGCTAAATGGAAATGGATTATATTTTATAAGAAATTATTTAAAAAATATATGACAAGCGAAAATCAAATTTCCGTTTCCATCACTGCAGCAACTAAACAAAAATAGGCAAAGAAAAATTTTTTCAAGTGAAAATGGAAATAAATAACGAAAATCATTCTGAAATATCGCCATGAGCGCTTGAAGCTGTTGCTAGTTTATTATCCTTGAAATCACGAGATAAATATGAGAAGACCTACAATATTTTCAGTTCTGGGAGGACTTTAAAGAATATAACGGATATTGACGAAAAAGTTATGATTGCTTTTTTTTTCATGGAAAGGTTAGTTTTCCTGAATACGTTTATTCACTTATTTTAAGTTTTATCTTTATATTTGATTACAGGCTGAAAGATTGAAGTCTTCCACGCTGTGGTCGACATATTCCATGTTCAAACATACGTTGAGGTGAAATAAAACGTCGATATATCGAATTATTGGAAGTTTCAGTTATATTTAAAGCGGCAAAGTGAGGGATATGAAGCAAAAAATCTAAAATTCTATCGCAGGATGATGTATCAACATTTTTTACAGAAGCGCCTGACCATACTTTTCTTATGATTGAATGGTGTCAATTTTCTATCTGTATGGAGCATATCGTAGTGAGGAGTTAAGAAAGTTAAATGTGAAGGATATCAAGGCTCTATTTTGGTTGTCACCTTCCATGACACTAAGACAAGGAAGAAGCGTATATTCACCGTTATGACGGAAATGAGTGGAATTAACGAGATTGAGTTTTACAGGAGTACATATTTTATATAAACAATAAATGTACAGTGCAACTTGTGAGGATCCACAGTTTCTGCAAGATGCCGAAGAAAATTGCCCATTATTTAAAATTACCCAACCCAGACGGTTACACTGGTCACTGTTTACGTCGAACGTCAACTACTTTTCTTGCTGAGGGTGAAGCGAGTATCAGGAGAATGTTTAGAAAAAAGCTTTAACAATAAAAGGGCGACTTCAAAAATAATTTTTAATCAGCCATCGTCGTCGAACAGTGGATTCCAGAATCCATCAGATTGTTGTCCTAGAATGTAGGTACTGAATTAGGGTTGGGTCCTGCATGTAGCGATTGATCATTTTTTACGTCAAATGGAGGACAAAGAAATATGGTCCATTTCCATTGAGTGTCCGAAAAAAACATTTATCAAAATTTAAAGGTTAATAGTTAAAGTTGAAAGTGCATGACAAGATTCATGTGCTTTTAAGTCAAATTAAGGATGTTTAAAAACATCGAAGCAACAATATTAGACCCATGATGTAAACTTTCACCATTAAAAATACTTATGGATTTTTAGTGCAAATAAATCTAAATTTGATAACAAACGTTTAGATTGTATAATTAAAATAAATTTAATAAGACATGTTTTAAAAAATATGGATTTTCGAGTGCAAATAAATCTAATTTGGTTGAAGAGGTTATTCAAAAGAAAATGTTTACTATTTACTAAGAAACAAATCAACATGACGACGACAAATACTATAGAAAAATAGTATAGAAACTGAAAATAAAAGGAAGTCTCTCTGGACTGGTTTTGATGAGAGTGTCTGTATGTCCAAAGTATCTCAAATCCTACAGCAGCCAGTATCCCTGAATATAATGCATATTATGCAATGTACTGGGTGTCCAATTAGTGCGTAGATGGAGATAACTGTTTGATTTGAGCAGACAAAAAACAATTTTAATTCAAAAATTGTGGGGAAGTACCAGATGCAGACCTCAAAATCATTTTTACTTATACATGGTTGTCGTCTAAACACAAACCTATATTTTCTTAAATAACACAACCTATATGTTCCTACATCTTTGGATTATATGTTAACTTTAAGGTGACCTTGTGTAACGTTCCCTATTTTCAGTGGTTCTCGAAATGATGTATATAAATTGTTCAAACAAGATCAAGTTGAAGGCACCAGCACCATCTAGATATTAGTGTTTTATGATTTTTTTTCACATGGGTGTAACTTCACAGTCTTTTGTTATAATTTCAAATGAAACCTCCTGTATATTACGCACTGATTGGATAGCCGTTTCGACTGATACCATATCTACTTTTATTTAGGTTTTCTGTAACTAATCCAAAGAATAAAAATATGTAATTTTGAAATAATAACGTCTCTCGAATGAAAAGAAAGAAAAGAAAAACAAATAGATCGGTTGCCAATTTAGTTGTGATCAGTTCTGGAACTTGGAATTATCTCTTATTTAAACGTGTTTTAGTGTGTTAATTGAATTATCCACAAGAAGACCCGATAGAAAGATTTGTATTTTGAGAATGTGCCAAAAAATACTTTATTCGCTTGCCGAACAATGTATCCAACTAAAGGAAGAAATATGGGACAGGAACCGTTTTGAACGAACTAGAAACGTTACATGAAAAACATAAAAGAAGAAAAATCGTAATATATGAACAGATAGCAGTCGTGAATTAAGCAATAGCTTGGAAATCCGTTCAAACCATCTTCAAGAAGCTTAAGTTCTATTTTACCACATCATGATTCCTCAAGAGCTCTGGGATGAAAGTTATGGTAGAAAAGAAGTATTCTGTCGGTGGATACAAAATCAGCTTAGTGATATGTTCCTCCTGGAAATATTAATGTTTTCCAATGAGGCCTTTCACAAAAACGAGACAGTAAATATAATTTCCATTATTATGCAGACTATGATGCACATGGTTTACTGATAATAATAATAAAGTAGTCTTTTAATGTATTGGCAAGAATTGCGGACAAATATCTGATGGGTGTATAATTTTTTACAAATCACCTAAATTGACATATGTACAATATTGCCCGAAATAAACAGTACTGAAACTAAGTGGGCGGTGTCTCTATGCGCGCGCTGCCATACCCAAGTTAGCTAGTGTACACCTGTCAAGTAAACCTTAAACAATTAATTAGTAGGGCCTAATTTTAAAAATGGTAGTACAGAGGAGAAAGTGTTTCTGGTAGAGCATTATTTTCGCTCATACGGCCGACGTAATGGTGCAAGTCTACGATACGTGTGTATCAATTTACACAACGGTTTAATAAACGTTCTCCAAGTAATGCTGTAATTTTAAAGGTTATTGAAAAGTTCAGAAATACGGGCAATGTATTGTGCCAACGAAAAGGAAACTCGGGGCGTCCCAGAACAGTTAACAACAACAATAACCATGAATGTGTTTTTGAGCAGATCTTAGAAAATCCGAAAGTCAGCCAGACAAGGACAGCGTTGCAACTTGGTTTAAAGAGAACTTCCTTGCAAAGAATCCTGAAGGAGCTGTGTGCATTTTCGTATGTGATTCAGGTACACCAACATCCTCGGGATTATCGCGGTAGAGTGGAATATTGCGCCAGAATTCTCGCGTTACAGTATAAAAATCCTGAATTTTTAAAATGTATGGTTTATGGCATGTGAATCGACGTACAGATCGATTTCTGGGATTCGCCAGACCCGATAAGGTTCAAGAAGTGCCTTTACATAATGCAAAATAGAGTGTCTGGTGTGCGGTTTCGGGACACGGAATCGTTGGTCCGTACTTTATCGAAGAGAAGGGTAGAGAAGTCACACTTAATCAACAGCAGTACATACAAATTTTAATACGCTTTAACTCTGATCTACGATTCTGTCGTGCACGTAATTTGGCGTTTCGAGACCAATTTTTCGGGACACGAAATCATTGGTCCATACTTCATCGAGAATGGTAGGCAAGTCACTAAATCAACAGAGGTACATACAAATTTTAACACGCTTTTCCGATCTACGTCAATTCTATCGTGCACGTAATTTGGCATTTCGAGACCAATTTTTCAGCAGGACGGCAACTTGCCATACTGCTGGCACAGTTTCTTCAATTTCTTCAGGGACATTTTCCAAGCAGATTCATTTCACGATTTACTGACTTCCTTTATCCTTCACATCTCCAGACCCATACATTTGAGGCATGGCTAAAAATGCCGTTTTCAAAACGGGACCACAAACCATCGCTGAATTAAAGCATGCCGTTAGAGCCTTCGTTGCAGACCTGAGCCAACCCTTATTCTATAACATGACGAGAAACTTAGTACATCGTTATGAAGTCTGTCTTGAACGAGGAGGTGCACATTTAGAACATGTAATAAAGTGTCAATAATATGTATTTCTTAAATAAATAAAACAATTACAAGTTCAGTACTGTTCATTTTAGGCAATACTGTACTATAATTTTCTAAACACCGAACTATTTAGACTTTGACAAAACGTTCCACCTAACATTGTCTAGGAAATGTTGCCATCAAAACGGAGATCTTCCTCCTTTTGGCAGAACCGTTAAGTACTAGTTAAATCAACATTTTCTGGGCGTGGTGCGGTTTACAGAACTGCGCAATCACTAGACCTTACACCCCGCGACTTTTATTTATGGGGATATATTTAGGAAATTGTTTTCCAATGCAATAAAGGTTAAAGAATCTTTTAATAAATATGTTAAAAAGTGTTAAGAAAAATATTTTGAACGCTTGCATAGCTAGCTATTAAGTTTATGATATGAATTATTTTGATTAAGCATTTATTAGGGTCATACTTTTTATTTATCATTATAAACGAACGATGAACTCCTACCACAACAATAACAATGAAAACAATAGTAATGTAGAGAATTATTAAATGTTTATAGTTAAGGCACCTAATTCAGTGTATAAGTAGGCGTTCCATTTAAAAAAATTTGTGTGTAAAGATTTAACCACCTTCATGAAAAATAATGTTATAACCTTTCGTTAATAGCATAAAGAGGCAACTGATAGCACTAAACAAACGATCAGCCTTAATGCTTAGACTGGTTGAAGTTATAGTCATTAATTCCACAAAATCATGACAAGAGTAAACCATTGACATAGAATGAAGGGATGGCAACCTTGAACAGTTGACCTTGATTGAAAAGTCGTCAAAGACGGTTTGCGGGTCATTTAAAAAATGCAAGGTTTGTGTTGCCATGCATTTGTAAGCCACCCTGTACATGTAAAAATAATTTTAAAATGCGCATTTCAGTTAATACAGAACAAAGTATCTGGGCCTACACTTGGATTACAAGCCACTCAAACCAAACGACTACAGCTTAATATTATTGGAAGGAAGTCTATACTATCATTAAATAACAAGCTACTACTCTATAAACCAACGATCAAACCAGTCTGGACATACGGAATACAACTCTGGGGATGTGTCAAACCAACAAGGATTATAACTATTCAACAATTCCAATCCAAAACGATCCGCGCTTTTGTGGTCTGTTACAAACCAGACCCTACACAAGGACCTTCGGATGAGATCCACAGATTCTCTGAAAAGAATCACAGTGAGCTTCAAGACCACACTATACATTGATTCGAGAATTATCTGAAGTCCCACCATGCAGAAAAAGATTGAAGAGAACCTAGCCTTGCGACCTAAAATAGCACTGACCCAAAAGGAATGATACAGGGGTCCCATTCATGAATGGCTTCTCTTTAAAAAGTATGTTTAATGTTATGCAATTTACTTAATACTCCATGTAGAATAGATTGTAAATATACGATTTCCAAATAAAAAAAAATGGCGCATCTCTTACTTCCGCATAACTTTCGTATATAATTTTTATTCTATCTACTCGAATAAAACGGTTATTTTCCATCCTCGCACTAATTGGCCACCAGATACAACAAATATGTTAATTAGCATTTACCCAGCAGGGATGAATGGTGGTATCAAAGAAAGGAAGTACATTCTCGTTTATCTGCTCTTGCCAAAAGACGACTCTGTATCAATTATGCCACTCTCGTCACAATTGAATGTACATGCTGGACTGTGATTTCCTTTTTCTAGCAAAGTTTCATAAAGAGCAAAAAATAAGGAAATCATTTTCTATGGTAAATGATTCTACTCTTGCATATGATATTCCTTGCGGTGTTCCAAACGATAATTCGTTGTTTCGTTTTATAAAGCTTAATAGTCATTTCGATCCTGCACATTCCTTTCGGGTACTGAACGGATTTTAATATTATTTCTTTGGCGTAACTCAAAATTGAGCCTACAAATATCCTTTCTAGTTACCCCAAAATAATTTTTCTCTAACTGTAAACAAAGTTCTACCAACTGCTTTCTCCATATCTTCCGAAAAAACTGCAATCAACAATCTCTTCAGGTTGTTAGGTCGTTTTTGGCATGTCTTTATAACGTAGATTGTGGCACATTAAATGTTTTGGCAGCTTTCATATATCCCATGCGCTTTTCTCTCCAAACCCTAATAGCCTCTATAATGTTTATATTATAGCAAGTTTTACATTGACGTGGCATCTAAAAGAATTACTAAACACTTAGATTATCTAAAAGTGGTTTCTTGTTATAGTATCCCTTATATGGGGTACCTCAGATTAAGCAAATCAATGTACGACATATTATGCGCATCATTGCTTCAATAAAAGTAATAAAAACGGTAACAAAGAAACTAAAGTTATGGCACAATAAACTTATATCGAAATTAGCCGTAGTGCCTAGTTCGTGATTAACCAAAGTAAACGTGTCAAGCTTACCCTTTAGATTCGAAAGACCCCTATTTTTGTGCTCAACTAAAAATTTCGAAGCCGTAAAATTTTAGGTTAGAGTAAAGTGAAATAGTAGCGGGTGGCAACTGGAAGTTTTATAAATTATGGCGGGCATTAATAATGTACCTTACGCTATGACACAACAGATAGCGAAACTAGTATTACTGGAAATACAAATAAATAAGTACCCCATATTAGACACTATCCCCATATTATGCCACTTTCCTCTACTTATCCTAGTTATATGGGTTGGCCTTTAAACCATCTTCTGTTGGGCCAGAATTACAAAACAATATTTCAGATATTTTGTTACAATGTAGAAGGTATACTTATGCTGATATTCCGAAAATGTATTGTTGTATCTTAATGCATCCAGATGACAGACATAAAAGTAAAGGGGTATGCCGTAACTGTTAATAAAATAACAGTTAGCTTAGTCGTTCGCTAGGAGCACGTGGATGCGTGGGCATGTGGTGGGCGTAAAAATACACAGCTATAAAAGGGCACCACTTGGTTTATATTTGTATCAACCTCAATTCAAGAAACGGGCCATGATACAGCAAGAGTTACGGTACAAACAAGATAAATATGGTGAATGCAGTCGAAAGAAGACAGGTCCGATTAGGAGTCAAATCCTAACCCGTAGTGATAAAGAAAACAACTGCTGGTAGTTTAACACAATTTTGTTTTAATTATTTTTCGAAAGTAACCCAACCCCGAAATGCACAAAACAACGTTTTCTTTATAAAAAAACAAAAATCTATACACTCAAGATATTCGTATCCAGCTATATTAGACGGTAGTTCTAAACCATTCGATATCGTGAACAGGATAACTAATTTCAAGCAAACAAACCAAAATAAAACATCTTTTACCCCAACACAATAATTCAACAAATCGTCACATGAGTACCACACTTACCTTCTTTTTCAATGTTGATCTTAAATTAAAATATACACAATATACACAATGAGTATAAACTTTGTGGTTGAATACTGCATTACTCACAAACTCATTAATACCTGATAGCCTCCTTACTATGGTAACGTTTGTTATACATCACAGTAAAGCACATATCAAACATTTTACTCGTTAAACAAGTATTAAAGTGTAACTTGTATAAGGAATTTCAATTTACAAAAGTACAAAGTTCAAGTACAGGTAAGTAACAAACTTCAGAGCTGTAAGGGCATTATGCCACAGCTGTTTATAATACACTGAGTGTTCTAAGTAATCACAATTGATACAACATTAACCCATCAGAGACTAACGTTTCCATACGGCAACAGTTTTAATCCGTATTTACCGATCCCGTTGTGACGTTGGTTTATAAAATTTTAGACAGATGGCGCAACAATTCGCTTTCTGAATGTGTTAACTGTCATATGTTTATTATGATTAGTTTTATTTCGACTGCACGTGTGCACGGTGGATAAGTTAAGACAAGTTGTACAGTGGTATCGTGAAAAAATGGACATCCGGTTTATGTAAGTACTTTTATAACTATTTCTAAGTATTTCTTTCTACTAAAGTTGTGTTAATTATATTTAGGACTGTTGTGAGGAACATTTGTAATCATGATTTGTTAAAACAAAAATTCATATTGTGTATTACAGACTTCGGAAGTTTGCTGTTGCCATATGGCAACGTCAGTCAGAAACCCATACATACCTACTATAAGTTTTGTATTTTTTTTAGAGATGGTTTGACACTCGAAGAAGCCGTACAAATTGCTTATAATGATAATTTGGACGTAGAAAATATATATATTATATATATATATATATATATATATATATATATATATATATATATATATATATATATATATATATATATATATATATATATACCAAAGAGAAGGTACTAATGACTGATAGATAGATATTTATAGATTCCGGTAACGAAGAAGAGGTAGGCAATGTTGATCATTTATCTGGAGCTCAACTGCGCGCTCCTGCTGAATTACAGATTCGTCAAGATACTGAAATGCCAGAAAATATCGAGATGGTGGTTGCAGAGTCGACAGAGTCGCAATTTAAAAAAAATGATTATAAGCAGGCTGATTGGATAAAAGGGGACTTTGATCAAATAAATATGCGTTATATAACAATTTGCCGAATCCTCTTATTACTACTAATGAAATGAGGTGTTTTCTTGCAATACTCATCAACAGTGGCTATAATACGTTTCCCGCGAAGAAGTTTTATTGGAATCAAAAAGAGGACATGAAAAATCACATGATTACAGACTGTATGAAAAGAGATAGATTTCTAACTATTTTTAGATGCCTACATTGTGCGGATAATAATTTTTTCAACAAAAAAGATAAAATGACTGAACTAACGCCACTCATTGAAAAAATTCGGCAAAAGTTTTTATTTCACTATATACCTGAATAAGAAATCAACTATGACGAGTCCATGATCAGGTACTTCGGACGACATCCATGCAAGCAGTTTATCAAAAATAAACCAATTCGCTTCGGATATAAAGCTTGGTGTGTCAATACAACGTCAGGCTATTTGATAAATTTTACAATTTACCAGGGTACCGACCCACAGGCTAATGAAAAATATGAACATTTATTCGACAACAGCTCGGCTCCATTTGTAAGTATGCTCAATCAATTTCCGTTGGGAGAAAAAGCCTCTGCCATATAACTTCTACATGGATAATTTGTTTACCAGTTTTACGTTGCTAAAATATTTGAAAAACAAAGGTTTTGGTGCTGTTGGTACTATACGAAACAACCGTATTCCTAAGGCAAAATTAAATGAATTTAGAGGCAGAATGCTTCCATTAGCAACAAAATCGGTCTTACAAGATAGACCAAGAGGCTCCAGTGATTCACTCATTGACAGGGAAAATGGCATACTGTTAATAAGATGGTTTGACGTTGTAACTGTAGATTCTACAAGTTATGGTGTGGAGCCCCAAAGCACAGTTAAACGATTTTCGCAAAAGGAGAAGAGAATGGTAGGCCTCACGCAATTGGAAAATACAATTCAGCTATGGGAGGAAAATACTTGATGGACGAAAACATATCAAGGTATCGTATCACTTTACGTAGTAAAAAGTGGTGGTGGTGTATATTCTCATGGTTAGTTTACGCGGCTATTTAAAATGCTTGGATTCTTCATAAAAGGCAGGCAATAAATGTACACAATTACAATTTAGACGAGATATTGTTGAGACTTATCTTACCAAATTCAAAAATCCACCTAAAGCAACTGGTCGTCCGTCAAGTAGCAAATCATCCAAGTCTTCTAATAGAGTTAGTGACGACATTAGAATTGACAATATGGGTCATTTACTAACCCCTACCCAAGATAATAAGAAAATACGATGTGCCGGACAATCATGCAGCTCAATAATGAGAACAAAATGTCTAAAGTGTAACGTTGGTTTATGTATAAACTGTAATGTTGAATTTCATTCGAAATTAATGTAATTCATTATTTAGATAGTGCGAAGGACTGACGTTGCCACATGCAACGGCATTTTTTTTAGTTTGTATGCAGCAAAAAAATCTAATTTAATTTTTTTTTACTTATTTAGTTGTAATATACCATGAAAGTACCAGTAAATTAATTTTCATTTAAAAAAATCAAAACTCCGTCCTTGAAGGGATAATGCACAATCGAACACAAATTAGCGAGCACATGCGTGAATATTATGTTTCTTAACTGTTACGGACTCCCAAGTAACCACTAAAACGTCTAGGTGCATAACCTCGCTAAGTGTATCGACAGATCATGTCTAACGTCTTTGTTTATGCAGAATACCCTACACTTCTATCTGCAATTCGTTGCCTTACTTAAAATAGTTAGAATGGTCTCAAGAAATTGTTTATTTCTTCAGGGCTCCGTTACGTAAACAAAATATAGACTTACCGATAGGTGTGTCCAGAATACCCAAGCGTCTTACTTGACTTAACCTCGGTGTTTTACTTAGAAGCCGAGCCGATCGTAGAGTAACCCTTTAAGCTATCTTCGAGCTAGGGCTGTCGTAAACCAACGTTCAGTACTCAATGTTGAGGAAAAACTGCTGCCACCCTATTCATAGCTCCCGAATTCGAGAGGTATCCAACCTAAACCTAAATAATTCAATATTTTAGTTACGAGTCGGGTAATAATTGTAGAAAAAAATGTATTTATTTAAGTAATAACCTGAAGGGTGTAATAAATGTTAAGGAGAACTTGCCGCCTGTAGCGAGACGATAGATCATGTACATTTTTAAGGAAACTTTTATATCCGTTAAACCTAAAAACTAAATTATTACTTTATTATAATTTTATGTAAGTATTTGAGAATTAAAAGCAGCCCAATGCTGAATGTAACATTACAATATAAATTTTGTAAAAATTACAGCAAATTTTCTTAAACGCACAAATTACAAAATGGCGCTCTGCAAAGGACGAAACGAAAAATCACCTGTTTTGAAAGTTTTCTTTTTCCACCAATCTCGAACATTTAAATGTGGTGCAAACTTTTTCCGCTGAGTTGCCAAGTCTACCTTTGCAAAATGAAAATAGGATGGAAGTAAAATGTGTTGCCTAACAACCAGTCTAGTAATTCTCAATTTAGAGCAAAAAATCCAACCTTTTACTCGTAACGTAACAAAACCCTAAGGATGATCTTGATTTAGTCTTACTATGTTTAAGGCAATTATCCTATGATATTTTTGTCAATTACCCTGAAGCTTGTCAAACTATTCTTGCCGATTTTTATGTTGATGATCTTTTGACAGGTTCTAATGACAACAGATTAGTAATTTCTGCTTTAAACAAGTAAAATATTTCAAATTCTGTCTTATGAGAAGCTACCAGAACTTAAGAAAGTTAGAATTTTAAAACCAATATATATATATATATATATATATATATATATATATATATATATATATATATATATATATACATTTCTACATATTTAGTATTTTTTCTAGTATACTTACAGGTGTCCCAAAATTAATTCCCCAGTCGCCGGGGTTATACTATATGACCAAAAATAAGCCGCAAATCACTTATGTCAAAATTTCGAAAAGTCCCTCCTTATGTAGTTATAGCCATATTAAAAATTGCAAAAATTTTGTCAAATATCCCAGTAAAAATAGTTTATTAATTTAAATCAAGTACACAAAATAAAATTAAAATACTTAAATTTACAAAGGCAAATGTTCGAAATGTTTGCATTTTGCAACTAACCCAAAGCCCAAAGTCTGTTATATTGAGATCCGGGGACCTAGGTGGCCAAAAGTAGATTCTCCGCGACTGATACATTTATCGGAAAATCTCTCGAATACTTCGAGAATAATGAGCTGGCGCTCTATCATGTTGATACACAGTAGTTTAACGTTGCAATAAAGGAATAACTTACAAAAAGGTAGATAATGTTTTCGCAAAAATTTGCATAATTCTCTTCGTTTAATATTCCAGGCAGAAAATGTGGTCCCATTATGTCATTGTGCAAAAGACCAATCCACACATTTACACCACTGGCTTATGTGATTTTCTAATTCGATGTGGAGTTTCGCAATTCTAGCTATGCAAGTTGTGCTGGTTAAACACCCTTGTTGATTAAAATGGGCCTCATCTCTCCAAAATACTTGCAAAAAGTCTTAGTTTGTATATAAGCAATTTAAGAACAATCTGCAGAATATTAACCACAACTATTCTTAGGCTGCAATTTTTGAACCGGCTGTAAGTGATAAGGATACAGATTTTCTCTTTGCATGAATTTGTGAATAGTACTACGACGACGGTGACGATTGTTTTCCAAGATCCTGGTACTTGCGGACGTATCTTATTCAATGGTGCCCTTCCTGTTGCCATGTTAGCTGCCTAGGACGACCAGTGTGAATCATGTTAGGAGTTAAACTTCCAGTTTCAAGTAGACGAACTTCAACAGCACTTATTTTTTATGATCAGGGTGTCGCCTAGTAGGAAAACCTTGGAGGTACAGACGCTCTGCGGCACGAGCATTATTATTGCAAACTCCAAGTAATTTAATCATATCTAAATATTTTTGATTGCTGTACCTTCGGGACATTATAATAAGTATAAAACTTAATTAATTACCTTCGTACGTCAATTCAAAATTGAA
Organism: Vesta saturnalis; assembly: GCA_036346205.1. NCBI lineage: Eukaryota > Metazoa > Arthropoda > Insecta > Coleoptera > Lampyridae > Vesta > Vesta saturnalis. The sequence continues at coordinate 1,324,765 of JARFJB010002428.1, read as the reverse complement.
ATATTTTACAAACATTGACACGCAAAATTCTGTCTTCGTCAACGGTGACTTAATTACTTACTTAATACTTACTTAATTAAAAATTATCTTGATCTGGCTACCTACTTCAAAAATTGATTTGCATAAATACCTTCTTTGCGATCTTTAAGATGGCCATAATTTCGCAGAGAGGAAATTTTTAAATTTTGACATAAGTAATTTTCGACTATTTTTGGTCATAGAGTCTAACCCGGCGGCTGGGGAATTAATTTTAGGACACACTGTATAATAAAATTTTACAATTAAGGTCAATTACTGCATTTGAAATAAATAATGCTAATTTTGCTTTAGCTAAATTATCTCAATTAGAATGTTTTAGCAGTGGCGTAGCTAAGGTGACTGGCGCCCCCGGCCAGACTTGAAAATGGCGCCCCCTCTTTGATAAACAGACTAAAAGAGGGGAGGGTTTAGTAACCTAAAAAAATTTAAATGTAGTCAAACGGATTTTTATTGTAAAATGGATTAATTGGAGCGAATTGTTATTGTGTTACAAACTTATTTTTAAATTCACCTAAATGCTACTTTTCTGACTTTACTGACGCGAAATCATGGATTAGCACATCTAAGTCCAATTTTCTCACTTCTTCATGTTCAATTGAGAGTATCGCAAGATTCGTCAAACGATCTTGTCCCATTGAAGATCTCAAATAATTTATCAATTTTAATTTACTGAAACTTCGCTCACATGAGGCGATGGTAACAGATAGAGTCAAGAAGATTCTAAGAGCAATTTGGATGTTCGGAAAAATATCTTCCAGTTTAAGTTCTTGAATTTTTCTTAGCAGATCCAGGGGTGTTACTGTTTCTAGATCCTTTTCTACAAGTTCTTCTGCTTGCATTTTAAAAGTCTCTATTTCGTTGGTCAGTTCAACTACGTCTACGTCAGTAAGGTATTTTAGACCAAAGTCAGCAGCATGTTTCTTCAAAACATTTACTGGTTCTTTCTTCAGTGCTGGCCCTGTTAGAAAATAGAAGTCCGAAGATAATGACTCCATCGCTTCATATCTCCTCTTCAGTTCCGTTAGAATTTGATCAAAAATAAGGTTAACTTCTCTTTGGAATTCATGTTCTGCGGTGAGGTAGCAAGTGCTGTCATCCTTGGATTTTGTGTCTAAATCCTCGAGTCGTTTGCTCACCGTCTTTCGCCTTTTTTCAGGAGAGTGATCTTCGATGCCAAGTTCCTGTGATGTTTGTGTAGCAAAGTCGATTGATGGCCTGAGACCCTCATCTCTAATCTCTTTAATTTTCGCTGATAGCCCCTTAATCACTTTACTTGCCTCGCTGACAGAAACTGTTTCTTTTTGAAGGCCTTTGTTAATTTTGTCGATAGCCAGAAGGATTCTCTCCCATAGCTGCAAAAGGCACATAAATTTGAAGTCAATCTGTGCACCTACTGCAGTTTCTAAGTTCCATTTATCTTGACTGGTGCGATCTATCATTTCTTTGAGGATAGCATAAACCTCTTTTAGCATTTTTTTTAAATCACTGACTGCTGATCGTTTTGTTGACCACCTAGTGTTACAATGGCCCTTTAATGTAATGCCAAGTTTTGTTAGGATTGCCTGCCACCTCCCGGTAGAACCACTGAAAAAGGTGAACACCTTTTGTACTATTCCAAAAAATGTAATGATCAACGGTGAGACAGCAGCAGCATGTGCAGCAATCAGATTTAAACTGTGCGCTGCACATGGAACAAAATAGACTTTATCATTTCGTTGAAGGATTTTCGCTTGTACTCCAATATATTTTCCAGCCATATTGCTGCCATTGTTGTAACCCTGACCTCGGCAGTTAGCAATGCTCAGGCCATCATCGTTTAGTTTTTGCAGTATTTCCATCGAAATTCCTTCTCCTGTTTTCTGACTCGTGTTGATGAAATCAATAAAGCTTTCCTTGACTTCACATGTTCCTGCTGACAAATCAACAAACCGAATAATTTGACACATTTGCTCAATTTGAGCACTGTCTGGAGTACAGTCAAATATTATAAATCCAAGATTGTCTGCCTTACTTTACCTCCAATTAAATTTGTGAGTTTATTTTGGATTGTGGGAGAGAAGTAGCTAAGCACATTTTTGTTGGACTTGACGTAGGCCATATGCTCAGCCAACTTAGGATGATAGCGACTTATTAATTCTAAGGTGAGAAACGCTCCGCTACTAGGCTCTCCAATTACTTCTTCCTTACTTGTTCCTCGAAGTGGTAATTATTTTTTGCACAAAAAAGTATTACATCAATGACCACTTTAAGAATGTTCCTCCACTTCTCAATATCCTTTTCAATTCTATCTTGGATTTCAGAATCCACAGTCTTTTTGTTGCAATCGTATTTTCAAATCAATCCATTTCATACAACCTAACCTATGTCTGGATGAGTTTTCATGAGTGAAAATTAGAAGGTTTTAAGTGTTTCCAGTCTTTAAAACCTTGTTGATCCTTTCCAAACAGAACACAAGGGAAACAAAATAAATCATCTTCTGACTGGCTATAAAGTAACCACTGTCGGGGTACTTTTTCACCATTTGCAAGAGTCTTATGAAACCATTTGGCGTCTAGACGCCTATCACCATCTGAAACTGGAAATTTAAAAGTTGACACATCAATTGTTTGAGGACCTCGTTCAACCAACAGCAATCCAACTTTGTCACTAATTCTTGGAGAACCAGGCCATTGCTTTGGATCGTCAAAGACTACTTCACATCTTGCTGTAGATAATTCTTCGTCAGTTAAATGGGAATGGGAATTATCATAATCCATTTCTTCAAATTTATTCTGATCCGAAACTGGTAGAAAAATGTCGCTGTTTTCCACGCTGATGTTGGTGGGCCTGGTTCATTATCTTCAGTTTTCTGATGTGTCTGCTAAACCAGCATCTATATCAACGTCACTGTCATCTTTTTTATCCGTAAGTCTAACTGTACTTGCAACTTCCTCCTTAGGCTCCTTATTGGATTTTAGTCAATACTTTAGCTCATCTGAAAGAGTCGCAGCAGTGGTTTCCTTTTCTTTTTTTTTTGTTTCCTAAATGCACTTCCAGATGGTTTTTTTTTGGCCCATTTTAGTTTTTGGCAAATACTGGTTTTCACGGTTTACCTAAAACAAATAAAGTTCACGTTATCTGGTTATCTTTACAAAGTTATAAAAGATGTACAGTGGAACTTGGTTATAACGTCATTGAAGGGACCACAACAATTAGGGGCGGCTAAAGGCACCAACTTTTTGCAAACGAAGAATAAAAATATTTTTTTTGCATTAAGTAGGTATGTAGAATTTCTTATAAAACTAATGCAATAGATACATAAATTCTATTTTTTTAACTTACAGTATTTACAGGAATATATTTTATTTGTAAAGTTTAATTCAAAAGATAAGCCATCAAATAGCATGAGTCGTCATTCCAGCGTTTTAAACAGCTGACGAATGGAGACGAAAATACGTGCAACCTCAGTTGTCTATAACCACTTTTTCTATTCCTTAGTCACCCTTAGATCGCATCTATTGCGGTGAAAATTATTCCCCACACACGCGCACTGGGCATACTGACACGCTTATCTCATCAGTTATTGGTAGTTGTAGTGGTTGCTATGACAACTCGCATACACGTGAATAACATGGGAGGGGTAGGCAGGCAATAAATTTCAAGAACAAAGATATTCATTATTCACGGATAGTGAAAGTGAGTGAGAAGGAGGGGAAGAGAATCCGTCCTTAGCGATCTCAGATTTATTTTTTAGTTCGTTTTCCACTTATCTAATCGCGGTTATCTTTTCGTTAATGTTAGTGATTTGTAAGTCCGTGACTTTGACGATGACATCGTGGTTCGATGTTCGCACAACAAAAACAATGAATACTGTAATGTAAAACGTAAAATTCAGTCTATCATAAAACGAAAACGCAACACTACGCGCACTAGAGGGATTGTCTGTTGATACGTCATTACAGTAAACAACGTACAGGTGGCCGGAAGGGGAGGGCGTGAGGACACTGACCTTGAGCAGGGATGGCGGCGCAGCATAAAGGCGCTTGCCATTCCCAGCAACGAACGGCACTGTTGTCTCCCCAATGAGCCCATACAATGATGCTACACTTACCTATTTTCGTCAATTTCCGCACTTCTGAAAACTTCTAATTCATTTTATAATAAAATAAAGATGGATGTACTTTATACTAAATCAAGGTCTCAATCCCGTTATATACGAGGTTTATATATTTATTGACGATACAACCGGGTTTTTTTATAATGCAAATTCTAATTATTACAGTTTAGCGGGACTTGTAAACAAATGACGTTATATCCGTGTTGACGATAAATCCGAGGCCGTAATAACCAAGTTCTACTGTAATACAGTAATAGGTTTCCAACAGTTAAAATATTTTTATGTTTTACCTGTATATTAGTATATTATGTAATATTACTAAACTACTAGCCTTAAGAATTGTTCTTACTAATCTTACTCATAGGAAGTGGACTAGTAAGTTCGATTAGGCTATGCTGGATTTTTGTATCCGCAATCAATGCATGGACACAACAAAGTAAAGTAGGCCTAATGGTAGACTGGTTACAGACAAATCCTGTGAGCTAGACCTAATGTGATAATTCAAGTTTTTGGTTTACAAAAATTGTGTACAAAATTATTATTGTGAGTGAGCCTAATCAATAAAGGTTTTACTGGGCTTGCTCACCAATCTCATCTGGCATAAGTTAAAGTTACTTGTTATTTTGTTAATTGGATTGCCAAAAATTTATGGATATAACCCAACAAAAGTAAGTACCTTTGAATCTTCCTTTGTTACTTCTTAAAATAAAATATATATATATATATATATATATATATATATATATATATATATATATATATATATATATATATATATATTCTATAGGCTATATTTAGTTGTTAGAGTCAAAATTAATTAGCACAATGTCCTACTTATTAGACACAGCTGAAAATAGAGTACAACTTATACATGTTAAAGAATAAATTTCAATCTGTTAGAAATACAATAAATCAATGTCCTCAAATTAATATTTAGTCTTTTTAAATGTTTCAAATACTTCCGGCACTATTTGGTTAGGTCAGAGGTATTGCACCTCTCTAAGTTTTATCAAAATAGGCCTATGTTCCACTCGTTCCTCTATGTTCGTGTTCCTTGTTCCTATGTTCCTCTGTTTCTCTATGTGTCAAATTTTAAATTTAATTTATTTTCTGTGTCTCTAATTTTGAATTTAATTCGGGTATAAGGGTTATGTGTGTACAAATATTATTTATTGCAATGAAATATCCAAGTTGAAATTACACAATCTTTGGGGTCTATGGTCTATGTTTAATAGGGCGACAGCTAGTCTCCAGCGACCAGCAATCGAGTGTCTCTTTTGATCTCGTCTAATTGATATTATTATTTTCTTGTTTATATTTATTATCTAATTTATATTATTATTATCGTCTAATTATATGCGTCTAATCACTAAGCACTTTTGACAAAGAAAATTAACTTACCTTCACGAATTTGTTATGTGGAATGTGGAGTGACAATCAATAGCAGCTTCTTCTACCGGCGGCCATTACACAACTGACGAGTTCGCGATCGCGGCCGTCAGGAGCGCTAGTCGCGCCACCGCCACGCAGTGAAAACAAGACGTCCGTAGTAACTCAAAACTTCGAGATGGGACTTTAAATGATCGTTATTCACAACTGGTTATTCTTATTCATTGGGAATTAACGTCTTCTGTGTAAATAACGATATATATGTGCTGTTGCCGTTGACTATTTTTAAGTACAAAAATATATTTGTTTTTGTTATTTTATCTCAGTCTATGTTTTTGAATAATTTGTCAAAGTTTGCATCCAACCCTGACGATTAGGCGAAACCCTCGCGGCGGCGCTCCCCTGCTCCGGCGCCCCCGGCGGGGGCCATCCCTACCACCCACTTGTATTGAATCAAAATTACACCCTAGACAAAAAAAGTAAATTATCTTTTTTAACTCCATTTATTGATTATTTAGATATGATGCGTGTATGAGGACGTTTAAAAAATACGTATGTATCTTGCGATGTTAAACATCTAATTTTACTGCATTCTAATGGCCCATTTACCAAATTACTTTTTAATTATAAACATAATCAATTACTACATCCAAGACCTCAACTATTATTAGCATCTGTAAGGCAATTTTATGGACCAATAGGTGGACACAATTTAGCAAAAGGGACTGTATAACATGCTTTAGATTTAATCCTAGTACTGCTGTATACCCTATGGCTGGTCTACCTAATACCCGAATTAAACCTTCTTTACCTTCTCAAATCGACAGACTTGATTATGCTGAACCATTTTTTAATCTCAATAAGCCGAGCAGGGGAAATAAATTAGTCAAATGTTATTTAGCAGTATTTGTTTGTTTTGTACAGAAGCTGTCCATTTAGAAATTATAAGCGATTTAACAACAGAAAGTTTCTTAGCTTTTTTAAAACGATTTACCTCTCGAAGAGGCCTATCATCCCATATATTCTCCGATAATGGAAGTACGTTCATTGGAGCCGATATCTAAAAAAAATCGGTCATTTTTTGTTTGATAAAAAATACGCTAGTGTTGATAAAACAAGTCATGATAATATTAAATAGGTTCTTATACCCCCATTTACTGAAAATCATGGTTGTTTATGGAAGGCGAGTGTGAAATCACCCAATATAATGTAAAGCGAACTTTAATAAATAAAATGTCACTTTTGAAGAACTCAATACTTTAGTTACTCAAGTGATATGTATTTTGAATTCCAAACCCTATTTTCTGTCAAACGACTCCAATGATCGGTGATCTTTCTCCAATCACTCCTTTGCGTGTTCATGTTAGTCGCCCTTTACATTTCATACCTGAAATCAAACTACCAAATATAAAATCAGCACGTTTATCTAGAATACATGTTCAACAATTATGTCAATAATAAATTATGTAATCAGTTAAATTAAAAAGAATTGGAAAAGATCGAAAGGAAAGAGCAAAACTAATTAACAGGTAAAATAATAAAATAATCAGTACCTTTTTCAAGTAATGAAACCATAACAACGCACATTAAATAAGCAAATGGGTAAAAGTGAGAATGCCTGGGCGCAAAAGTAAAATATTCACTCCATGCCCGAGAAGTAAAACGTTTACTTGTGGCATTTCATGCCACATGTCATAAAAGTGTCACTTTAGACATTTGCGGATAAAATTATTTCATTTCTTTTAATTTAAGTTAGCATCTAGAGTATAGATTATTGTTGTTGAGTTTACAATGTTGCCTATTTTCATAATTAACTTCTTATAAAAGACGTTGCAGAATTGTCCTTAAAAAAATGCTATTAAAATTATTTCATTTCTTTTAATATCCATTTTGTAGGTTGGAAGGTCGTGTGGTGTTCCACACCAGATATTTTTATTTGTTTTTGAGGATCCCTTAAAAAGGGGAGTTACGTTAATATTTAATATAGTGTATGTGTTACTATTGTTACTATTTATAAAATAAATGAATACAATCCACAAGCTTTTTGAATAAGCATCGTTACAATTTGCTCTACAATTTGTGCCTATTTAACAAATACGATTTATATCAATTTTGAGACTATTTGAACCCCAGCTATTTAAACAGTTACAACGCGGAAATTTACTTTGAAAGGTATAGTTAGCAAAATATAACCTTTAAATAATAACAAAGAAAGTAATGAACATTCAGACTAAAATAACAAAGCATTTGAAATAAATTAGACTTACTTGAGTTGGTCGATTAATATCAAATGGGTTAAATGAGTTAACAGTGTCCTTATTTACGGTTAGTATATCTCGTACATGCAGTAAAACTTTCAAAATGATTGATTATTATTATAGTATAGAAAAAAACAGACATATTATTGTTAGGATTTGAATAATACAACCACATCTAACGTAATTTAGATTTAAACGAAACGCAGTTGCTTAATAGTACCGCAGATGTAAAGATCATTAATGATTTTATAGGTTTAGATTGGATCTCTACAAATTTCGCTTGCCGATGCAGCAGTTAAATTGAGCTTATTTAACGGATCCCCATATGAGAGACATCTTAACTTGAAAGCTGCTTTCGTGTAGTTCTGACATTCGCATTATTCTCCAACAGCTTCTATTTTTTATTAAATAAATATTAACAGTTAATATTTACTAAAAAAAATAAACATATCAAACTAATATATAACGACGTATTGTTAAGAGAAAATTAATATGTGGAATAAGTTTTAAGCAGTATTTCCAATTTCCCTGTGGAAATTAAAAGTACAATTCTGTTCATTTATAATACAATACCAATTTTCAGTTAAGCGAAATTTAGCTTTTAGCCCGAGGATGCAACAATATTGCAGTGATTTTCTGTAAGTTATAAATTTGGTTATATCTTCTTAAAGCGTTGCAATATTTTTAGATGATAATATCGGTAATGCTCCGTTAGTATCGGAATCAATAAGGTGTGGTAATTTGATACTTCCCCGTCGAAAAGAGACGATCAGAAGACCGCAGGGACTAATTAAAGATCAAATCACAAGGGTTGGAAACTTTGGTTTATTCTATACCTTGTTAGTGAGTCGATAGACTAGAAATTTTTGTTATTTCTACACTTCAAAAGATTTTATAGTAAAAGCAAACTTTTATTTGACAATGATCAGTTTCTATTTTAATATCTAAATTTAATACATCTTTCCAGCAAACTGACATTTATTTAAATATTTTCAAGAAGAGTAAAATTACGAACGAGATTCTCTAACACAAAAGAATCGAATTTTCAATAAATTACAGGTTACAAACGATATGAGCTTTTATCAATTTTGAACACAAAAGATGGCTATCGACATATTTTCTGAAGTTATCAATTCGTAGATGCGCCGCTGCTTTATGTATTTGTGTTGGCAACGGTCACCCTATAATAGTTAATAATGCTTTTCTTAGTGTTCCTTTATCTCGATAAAAACTTTTCAGGCATAAAAAAATCGGGTCTTAGAAGATGTGCCAGTAAATTGATTTTATATTCAATATTTGCTTTGTATTGCTGCCAACATGCGAAATTTAAAACTTTAGTTCTTGTTTTCTTTAGAATATTGGTACTAAAATGGATATTCATTAAAATTTTAAATACATTTTTTTACGAAATTTAAGGTTTGTTTATTATGTTCACATGTTGATTTGTGTTCTTTTATAATAAAATACATTTTAGATACAAATCTCAGTTCTCACCACATGTTCACGTAATCGCATCAAAACAGTTATTAATTCATTTCATGTCAACAAACGTTACTCATATTAGTTACTACTGGATAAGATAAATTGAGTATGCAGGATTGAAGAAAACGGTCATGTTCTATCTAGAAATTTAGTAAAATGTGGTTGAATAATATACCTTATATTACATAATGGTACATACCTAGTAATTTTTTCGATTCCTTAATTGCTTACTCAATTTTAATAATCGGGTTAAATTATATATTAGAATCGAGCAACAAGAAACGAATTAGGAAAATAATTGGAAAGTAGTTTTGGGTTTAATATTATGGTTAATTCATACTGGTTAATTAATATCCATTAAAATGAATATATTTTATGGGTGACATTCTTAATTATTCAATCATTACATTGTATTTAATCTTTACGTGTGATACTTTTTACTACCCAGTAGTTAACGTAACATATTTTATGTCGTTTTAAACGCAAACCTGTATACCTCGATTATTTTCCAGTCTATAACAGTATACCGTACTGTATACACTCAATTTGAAATAAAAATTCCAAAGCATCCGCATATAGATAACACGGTATAAACACTATGAATCTTATTCTTCACTTTGTAACGCTTATTTGGCGTTTGATTAAGAAACTCTATCAAGAAAAGTTATATTGAATTTAATATGTTTCCTCATTTCCTTATAAAGTTGATCGTTATACAGATATCGGCAAATATAAACGAAAATAAACCATATCAGGAATATTTTGGCCAATTTACGCGTCTTATCAAAAATTGCAGAAAAAAACACACACACACCCGCGCGCGCACGCACGCGCACACACTGTACACACACACACCCGCACACACGCAAACTCGTACACACACACATGCGCGCGCACACGAGCACAAACACGCAAACGCACGCACGCTCAGAGGCTAACGTGCGTATGCATACACGCAATCACACACACACGCACACGCACATGCACACGCACACGCACACGCACACGCACACGCACACGCACACGCACACGCACACGCACACGCACACGCACACGCACATGCACACGCACACACGCACACGCGCTCGCACACACACGCACACACGCACACACGCACACACGCACAGACGCACACACGCACACACGCACATACGCACACGCACACAGCTCACAGCACAGCACACAGCACACAGCACACACGCACACACGCACACACGCACACACGCACACACGCACACACGCACACACGCACACACCACACACACACGCACACACGCACACACCAAGTACTTTTATAGGATATTTGATACAAACATATCGTTTTTTCAATTTCACATATATTACTATCCTATTCTACGTATATTACATCCAAAATATTAGTTTCGAGAGGGCAGAAATAAGTCAATGTTCGTAAAAACTTGTCATTACTTTCCAGTCTAATATCATGGTATACAAAAGCATTATGGAACCCTAATATGTTCGTAATGAAATTTGGCAACACAGCAAAAACAGCAATTGCACATTATCCTAGATTTACCTATAGCTGCCCGCACACACGCAAATACGCACACACGTACACGCGCACGCGCCGTTCACACGCTTACATAAACACACGGACACACACGCACACGATTCCCCCAAGTGGGATTCGAACCCATGTCTTCTCAGTAATTAGACGAGTACTCTACCAACTGAGCTACAGTTCCGGAATTAGTGCTGACTTTCCCTTTTTAGAAGCTATTGTATTATTTATTTTCTTTTCATTTAGTTCTTTGTGTTGCCGTTTGCCTCGAGATATATGCAACTAATATAATATATATATATATATATATATATATATATATATATATATATATATATATATATATATATATATATATATATATATATATATATATATATATATATATATATATATATATATATATATATATATATATATATATATATATATATATATATATATATATATATATATATATATATATATATATATATATATATATATATATATATAGGGTGTTCAGAAAGGTGTGGTAAAAACTGTTAGGACGTATAGAGGGGCTCAAAATAACTCTAGTCTTCATTTGAATTTTATTCCTATCTGTCTTCGTTATGTAGTTATTGGCCTTCAAAGTCAAAAGTTAAAAATTTAGTTTCAATGAATTTTTAAACCGCTTCTTTCTTTACTATGAAATTTAGACACCCTAACTACCTCATAGAAAGGCACTTTTGATACTCAACTGGAATTCATTGTACCTTTATTGTACAGGTAAAGTAAAAATTAAGTTTCGAACGGTTTCGAAAATACTATTTTATTTAAAAGGTAAATTCTAAATAAAAAAACAGTCTGTAAACATATTGTAAGTGACGTTTCTCTATTGTTATGGAAATGACTGTCATTGTTGATTGTTGATGTAAATCGGCTAATAAAAACTGAAAAAAGTTAATACCGCTAAAACTGTAGAAGAGATATGAAGGCATTTACTAATGAGGAGTGTGCAGACATGAATTTAATGTATGGTTTGTCAGAAGGAAATGCTTCTTTAGCAGTTCGACTTTATGCCAGTCGCTTTCCTAACCGGAGGCACCCAAATCGTAGAACTTTTATAAGACTTCATAGGAATTTACGAGGAACGGGTACTTGATGAAATTAAGCTCTGTCACAGTTAAATCTCCGTCACTTTACAATGTACTTCACAGGATCATTTAAAACCAAGCACCATTATGGAAGGCCTAGGCAAGTGCGAACAGTTCGTGCTGAGGAACGGGTACTGGAAATAGTGGAAACCGATCCTACAAAAAGCACTCGACGTATTACTATGGAAACGAATATTTCAAAATCTACAGTTCACAACATTCTGCGAGAGCAATCATTATATCCCTATCATCTGCAAAAAGTGAACGCAATGTCTGAAACGCATTACCCTCCTCGCGTAGCAATTTCGAGGTGGTTTTAGGAAAAACAAGAACAAACACTTGAATTTATTAGCAAGGTACTTTTTACTGATGAAGCCGAATTCATATGGGATGCAATTATTAATTCTCATAATTTATCATACAAACAAAACATGAAAACAGATTTTTAATAAACGTGTGGATGGGAATAATTACTACCAACTTAGTAGGCCCGTATGCAATTGATGTAACGTTAACAGGAGCAAAATATCGCAATTTTTTGAGAAGAACATCTAAATTTGTTCCTGGATGATGGGCAGTTCAACACTAGACACGGCGTGTGGTTTATGCATGATGGTGCGCCCCTTCCCCCCCCCCCACTTTAGTAAAAATTTCCAGATCAATGGATTGGCCGAGGCGGTCCCGTCTCATGGCCACCTCGGTCTCCCGTCCTTAACCCTTTAGATTTTTTCTTGTGGGGCTACCTGAAAGGACTGGTATATTCAACACCGGTTAATAGCAGAGAGGAACTTTTAGACAGGGTATTAAGAAAATGTGACGTTATTAGGAATGATCCAAACATGTTGTTTCGAGTAGAGCAGCATACCTTAAGTAATTTTAGAAAATGTTTAATGAAACAATTTTCTTAGACATTTAGTGCAATCGCAGTTATTTTTCCTTGCTTTACTTTTATTGTGTTGTTTATAATAATGATGAAGGCATTAGTTAGCCGCTTTAGTGCAAGTTTGCAATAAGTATACCTAACTGAAAAATGCAAGTGTTCAGGAGAAGCAGTTTACTATTTCAATATTTGTTCGCTTCGTATTCATTTTCAAATTCTAAAGAACTTAGCAAAATGATAGTAAATTTTTTTGTTTGACTTAATTCGCAATTTACATAGATTCACTGAAATGTATTTTTCTCGAAGACGGTAAGAAATATCGATTTCGCACAAGAGCACCTTTTTTGTTGCGAAATGATAGGGGAATTAAACTGCTATAGTAAAACTCCAAAATTGTCAATACTGTCAAAAATTGTGTTAATTTAGAATCTTAATTTTGGCTTCACCTGTACAATAAAGGTATAATGAATTCCAGTTAAGTGTCAAAAAATGCCTTTCTATGAGCGTCTAAGTTTCATAGTAATGAAAGAAGCGGTTTAAAAATTATCATTGCAATTCGATTTTTATCTTCTGACTTTGAAGGCCGATAATGAAGACAGATAGGAAAAAAATTCAAATACATGCTAGGGTTATTTTCAGCCCCTCTACACGTCCTAGCAGTTTTGACCACACCTTTCTGGATACCCTATATATATATATATATATATATATATATATATATATATATATATATATATATATATATATTGTGTGTGTATATACATATGTACACATTAATACATACAACGTGCCCGAGGTAAAGACAACATGGAAACCAATTTTAATGGATAAACACATAAAAACAATACATTCAAACACGACGACAAACGAAAGCGAAAGTAGAGAAAGTGAAAGTGCAACGAAGGAAAACAACAAAAAAGAAAGTAGATAAAGTGGAAGCGCAACAGAGGAACCAAAAATACGTCACCATCGACTCGGTACACCACATAACACGGAACCTCAACCAAAAGGAGTCAGTTCAGTACGAGTAACACGAAGCAGCAGCCGAATATTAAACGTATCCTCAAGTTGGTAAGTGGAATCTTGCCGAAACGTCGAGTAAACAGTTTCTTAAAGACCACAACACCAACGCGGTCCAGCACCCGAAACTACAATTCAATATACATATATATATATATATATATATATATATATATATATATATATATAGTTTTCAATACAGACTGTGCTTGTGCTGGAGCATGGTGTGAGTCATAAGCAGAAAATTAACAAATATGAGAAATATTACATTTATTTAGGGAACACCAACGGCTCAATATGCCATGCGTCGTTACTACAGTCGGTTGCAGTACAATACTTATAACAATCCGGTACCATTTCGATTGGATTAAATATATAACTCGGTAACTAATGGAGATGTATGACAATTATCTAAGCACCACGGCCTTAGTTTTTTTTTTTACCTTTTCTTTGCTGCTGATAGAAACATCGGGGAAAGTATAAATATTTTTCAAGTGTTCCGATAGGAATAAAATTCCTCCTCTTCGCCATTGATATTACTACATTAAGGGTTGCTAAAGTTGACCGGCCGCAACCTTTTTTACTTTTTATTATTTAGATATAAATAATGCTTTGAAGAAATTCTTAGAAAAACAAGGTGTAAGATTGCTTAAATCCCTAAAACACGCTAACCATTTCAGATCTGTGTGTTCCTCTTCACCGATTATCAAACCTCCACTTTGAGAATGTTATGCTTATTAGCGGGACCACCGTTTTTTTTAAATTAATACTTCTTCCGGAAGTATTACGTTGTTAAGGTTTAACATTCTAGCCACACTAATACAACTAGTTCAGGTATTTTACGGTATGCGAGAGGCACGTTCCGTAAAAAGGTTTTGCTTACGTTGACAAGGAATTGTATTTTCTTTTTGAAACAATTCTTCATTCATTAATAATTGAGATATATCCTTGGTACCTTTAAAAATAATGCAATATAGCACAAAAATAACCTGTGAGTGAATAAAAAATCAAATACCTAAATTAACACCAAGAATTCCAAGAGCGACTTAAACTAATCTAACTTAAGCAGCCAGAGCGATCAGATTACTGAAACTAAGACTAAATACAAAGCAAATACTGGCAGAACTTTTTTACAAAAATAGGTATGCTTTTGCAATAAACGCAAAAAAATATTTTAAATAGGTATTAGATATTCTATATACGAGTACACAACAGTTACTGTATATAAAAAACACAAAAAAATTACTGATTAAATACATAGCTTACACAATCTACATTAAAAATGTTCGATGTTCGAATGCAAGATTATCTGTAGTGTAAACAAAACAAGTTGCCTATTTTATCAAACTAATCCTTAACAGTTTTGAATCTATTTAAAAGCGAAAGGAATATATTGGTAATTTAACCAAATTGATTCTGTCCAATTCACATATAAGTATAAATGAGGTTCTTGCACTTACACTAAGTGTAAAAAAAGTTTTTAAGTTATACTTAGAAAATCTTGGAGCAGTTAAAACGTATAACCGTTAATTTAAACCGGTATTTTTGTGGCCAGTTTCCCTCGGTAACACTTTAAGGGTTAGTCGTCTCCTGTACTAAGCACGAAGTGAAAGAATTTAATGCAACGATATCAAAATCAGGTATATTACATAATAAGGGTGGTAAGTAGTCTATTACGCCCGAGTATCGTAATTTACACGAGTGCGTACTATTTATTGCCATGCTTTTTCTACTCCTTTAAGAACAGTGACATATGAATAATACGTAACTGCTTATGACGTTTGAGCGTTTTATACACGTATTGCAATGAACGATCCTATAAAAATTAGAGCATAAATTTATTACAGGAGTATGAAAATGTAAACTTTCACCATTAACACTCATAATAAAATACTTATCTTTTTTGGGATTTTTTAATGGTGTACTTTAAATTATACAATCTAAACGTTTCGATAACACTTACAGTTATCTTCGTCAGTAGTAATGTTTGATAAAAATTGTTAAAGATGTAGTAAACAATTTTGTCAAATTTGAAAAATTCAAACATAAACATAAGCCTGCTATTAATATAACAGTTTGAGAAACGTATAAGCCAACTATAAAATTGTAGTAAAGAATAACTAGGTCATTAAAATTAAATATTGTTAAACTGCCTCAAAGATGACAAACCAGAACACTCTCTACGACGAAAGCTAACGATGAAATTTGCCAGCCAAAAAACACATTTAACAAAATTTAATCGAGTTATGATGTAAGTGTAAAGTTGTGAAAAACTTCAATTTTAAAATGATAGAAGCATTCACAAATCCAAACATTACATCAAAAAATAACCCAGTTAAACCTAACAAAGAGATATCTTTATCAATAATTGGAAGTGTTATTAACAATGAAAAGCACAATGCAGAACGTTCTTTGTAATTTTTAATTTCAATTTAATTTCAACTACTTGTGTTAAATTATAGTGCTGTGGAAATTTAACATACAATTGATAAAGCATTTGCTTCAAGGTCTAGGAAAAACACAGCAAAAAACCTAGACATACCAAAAGTTGAAAACAAATTAAAATCAAGGCGTATCATTATGCTCTTTTTTAATTATAAGATGCCAAAACCTATTTAAACGGAGATTTTCTTCTTGTCTATTAAAATTATTCGGGTGTTTACTGGATAACACCGATAAAAATCTTTTATATTTACATTTAGAAATTTCATCTATTTTGAATAAAGAAGATTGGGATAAAATTGATTCTATAACGTTTAAATCTATGGAAATAAATTTTGACATCTCATGTCAACGTCAAAAAGAAAAATTTAATAAATTATACAAACAACAGAATAATAGACCATCTATTGATTGTAGAAAACAGTTATAAACCTTTCTGATAATGTTGTTTCAGATTATGCTATTGAAGCGCTTTCTAAAGGAGGAAATTTTGCGATAACACCAAGAGTAATACCTTTTGAAGATATAATTTCCAACATCGAAAACTCCATTAGATTATTACCTTTTGATGCTGCTAATGAAGTTAGATATAACACCGTTAACATATTACGTAAAACAAAACCTCCAAAGAGCAACTTATCCTTTCGTCAACGACATGCTTTACTTGACCTTAAACGCAATGAAAGTATTATAATATTAAAATCAGATAAAGGTAATGCAACTGTTATATTAAATATGAACGATTATAACACTAAGATAGAACAATTGTTGGGACCAGAAACTTATCGTGAAATACCAAAAGATCCAACAAAAAGTTTCTTTTAAAAACTAAAGAGCTGATTAAATTATCATCTATTCCTGAAGAAATAAAAAGAAACTATCTAACTCTGAAGCTATTTCACCAAAACTATATGGTTTACCAAAATTCATAAACCTAATATTCCTTTAAGGCCTATTGTTAGTGCAATTGGTTCTCCTACATATAACCTTGCAAAACATCTTACATTGTTATTACAACCTCATATAGGAAAAACACCCCATTACATTAAAAATTCTGCCGATTTTGTTGAAAAAATGCATAGTTTCAAAATTGAAGAGGGTGATATAATGGTTAGTTTTGATGTTATTTCACTTTTTACAAAAGTACCTCTAAAAGAAACTATTGAATACATAGATCATCTTTTTCCAAAGGACATAACCATTCTTTTCCAGCACTGTCTTACTACAACTTATTTTCAGTGGAATAGTAAATTTTATGAACAGATTGAAGGTGTAGCAATGGGTAGTCCCCTTAGTCCTGTTATAGCTAATTTTTATATGGAAAAATTTGAAACATTAACGTTACAAAGTACACCTAAAAAACCTTCAGTTTGGTATAGATATGTAGATGACACATTTGTTATTTGGAGACATGGAGAAGAAGCACTGCATGAGTTTTTGGTTTTATAAATGGTATACATCCTAGTATTCAGTTTACCATGGAAAAGAAACTAATGGAAGTTTACCATTTCTTGACATACTAATATCTAAAAATAATAATTCACTATCTTTTAAGGTTTACAGAAAGCCGACACACACTGATAGATACCTTCATAAATTATCCAACCACCATCCACGTCAAAAAATTAGTGTAATTAAATCTTTAGTAGATCGAGCAAAACGAATTTGTGACCCTGAATTTTTGAATGATGAATATAAATATTTAAGAAAATCCTTACAAGATAATGGATTTTCACTTACAGATATTAATAATGTTATTACACCTTCTAGGCGTAACCTTAAAGAAAACCAATTCTTAATGTTGGTACTGCTTTTCTTCCTTTTATAGCTAATGTTACAAATAGAATTGAAAAATCCTAATCAAATATGGCATTAGGACTATTTTTAAACCTACAAAAAAAATTAAAGAACATTTAAGATCACCTAAAGATGTGTCAAACCCTTTATCATCTTCCGGAGTGTATAAGTTATCTTGTTCATGTGGAAAAGTATACATCGGGACCACAAAACGTAGCTTTGATACAAGACGCAAAGAACATATGAGGTTTTGTAGATTGGGTCAACCAGAGAGGTCTGCTGTGGCTGACCATGCCCTGAATAATCTAAATCATGACATTCAATTTGACAATATGAAAATATTGTCAAGACAAACCCATTATTATGTTCGTTTGCAACGTGAAGCTATTGAAATATATAAACACCCGAATAATTTTAATAGACAAGAAGAAAATTTCCGTTTAAATAGGTTTTGGCATCTTATAATTAAAAAAGAGCATAATGATACGCCTTGATTTTAATTTGTTTTCAACTTTTGGTATGTCTAGGTTTTTTGCTGTATTTTTCCTAGACCTTGAAGCAAATGCTTTATCAATTGTATGTTAAATTTCCACAGCACTATAATTTAACATAAGTAGTTGAAATTAAATTGAAATTAAAAATTACAAAGAACGTTCTGCATTGTGCTTTTCATTGTTAATAACACTTCCAATTATTGATAAAGATATCTCTTTGTTAGGTTTAACTGGGTTATTTTTTTGATGTAATGTTTGGATTTGTGAATGCTTCTATCATTTTAAAATTGAAGTTTTTCACAACTTTACACTTACATCATAACTCGATTAAATTTTGTTAAATGTGTTTTTTGGCTGGCAAATTTCATCGTTAGCTTTCGTCGTAGAGAGTGTTCTGGTTTGTCATCTTTAAGGCAGTTTAACAATATTTAATTTTAATGACCTAGTTATTCTTTACTACAATTTTATAGTTGGCTTATACGTTTCTCAAACTGTTATATTAATAGCAGGCTTATGTTTATGTTTGAATTTTTCACATTTGACAAAATTGTTTACTACATCTTTAACAATTTTTAACAAACATTACTACTGACGAAGATAACTGTAAGTGTTATCGAAACGTTTAGATTGTATAATTTAAAGTACACCATTAAAAAATCCCAAAAAAGATAAGTATTTTATTATTACAGGAGTGTACGGCTTATTTCAATTACCACGTTAAAAGCTGGAAAAAATCGAACTAAAATAAATAGAACTAGTTGACGCCACTGGTTTCATTAGTTATCTTGAAATGAAACAAATTGACCTCACTTTTTGCATGGTTAACGATGAAATAAAGTTTTATTTTATTAACAGAAGTTATTGCTCTAAAGTAATAACAAATTTACTACATATTGTAGTTTTCAATAGGTACTGATATATTTTAGTACTTCAAACTTGAAATTTATTGAAGAATTTTTCAGTTTACAATAACGGACTATGCTTTTCAAACACTGAAGTAAATGGCTTAGATTGATATATGCGTTTTAATATCGACACACTGCTTTCAATATATTAAATTTCTATTTAACATAGAATTGAGAAATCAACTTTCGCTACGTTTTATGACTATTATTGGTATCGTAGCCAAAGAAACAGAAAATAGTTTGGATCTGGATAGATGCTGTGTCTTTATGAAATATGACCGATATAATGTTATACTTCATCCACCCGACTTACTCTTAGTTGTTTATTTGTGTTACGTTAGCACTAAATTATCAATCTGAAGTTTGTAAAGATCATAATTCCCATAGTTTTACCTATTTAACCAACATTCGTAAGGCGTTGCTATATATTTAGGAACTACATATTTATTCTGGATTAATTTAACGTAAATACCAAATAAAAATTCATACGGGATTTCATGTAATTTGAGAAGAACGGTAATAAAATGCACGCACGTACACACTCACGCACGCGGGCACATTGGCGTACTTCGTTAAACGTCGTGAAAGGGGTAATATGTAAACGATCACAAAAGATGTTCGTACACTGTTACATTTTTGGCGCTCCTTCTTTGTTACAGTGTTCGGCGTAAAACAGAGCATTGGTTACGTAAACTACTATTAACTATTCACTGTAACTTAAATTTTATTTTAACAAAACTATAAATATCCAACTTATAAGACTTTTACAAATTTATACAAATGTGGAAAATCTGTTTTAAAATTCATATTTGAATAAGTGTACTTTTTGCTTCTGAGCTTTGTGTAATAGCAAATTCGTTATCTAATTAATGTTCACTATACTGTTTACTTTATAAGGTAAGGTTTAATATTTATATCTTATTATTTAGGATGTTTTTACAGCTAATTAGTCAAGTAACATCTAATAAGGTATATCTATACAACTTATCTTTTATGGATAAAATGTGGAAAGCAAGTGTTTGATATTGGACCTCAGTGAATACGCACGTCTGCCTAGAACTGAGAGACATTTTTTAAATGCCCTTGTAGTCAAATATATAGCGAGTGAAAATATACCCCGTGTACTAACTTCTTCAATAGCACTTTCTGTTCTTACTTTTTTTTATGCACTCCTCCAATGTCGACTTGGAAATACTAAAAGACCTCGCTTCACTCATATATTCTACTCAACCTTCGAACATCTCTGTAACTATACCCACCATACTTTTCTGATATCTGAATTAACGATTAGTTTTTCATTTATAGTACAACGATTTTAATCTGTTCTTTAAAACTATATAAAAGTGAAAATATGAAGTAGAATGTCTAAACCTAAACGTTTCGAAAACATTTACAGTTATTTTCGTCAGTAGTAATATCTATTAAAATTGTTAAAGGTATTGAAAACAATTTTGTCAAAGTTGAAAAATTAAAACATAAACATCAGCCTACTATTAATATTGCAGTTTGAGAAAAGAATAAAATCCAATTATAGAATTAAATTTTAGTAAAGAATAACGCATTAAAAATTAAATATTGTTAAACTGTCTTAAAGATGACAAATCAGAACACCCTCTAACGGCGAAGGCTAACAATGAAAAATGTCAGCCAAAAAACACATTTAACACAATTTAATCAAATTATGATGTAAGTGTAAAGTTGTGAAAAACTTCAATTTGGAAATGATAGAAACATTCACAAATATAAACATGACATCAAATAAAATAATCCAGCTAAATCTAACAAAGAGATATCTTTGTCAATAATTGCAAGTGTTATTAACAATGTAAAATGAAATTTTTTGTAATTTTTTTAATTTTAATCTCAATTTCAGCTACTTATGTTAAATTATAGTGCTGTGGTAATTTAGGATATAATTGGTAAAGCATCTGCTCCAAGGTCTAGAAACAACAGCAAAAAACCAAGACATACCAAAAGTCAAAATTAAAATCAAAATCAAGACGTATCATTGTGCATTTTTTGTAATTATAAGATGTCAAAGCCTATTTAAGCGGAGATTTTCTTCTTGTCTATTAAAATTATTAGGGTACTTATATATCTCAGTAGCTTCACGTTGTAAACGAACATAATGATGAGTTTGTCTTGACATTATTTAAATATTGTCAAATTGAATGTCATGATTTAGATTATTCAAGGCATGGTCAGCCACCGCAGACTTCTCTGGTTGACCTATTCTATAAAATCTTTTATATTTATATTTAGAAATTTCAACTATAATGAATAGAGGAGGACGGGATAAAATTGATTCTATAACGTTTAAATCTACGGAAATAAATTTTGACACCAAGCGTAATACCTTTTGAAAATATAATTTCCAATATCGAAAACTCCATTAAATCATTACTTTTGATGCTGCTAAAGAAGTTAGATATAATACCGTTAACATATTACGTAAAACAAAACCTCCAAAGAGCAACCTATCCTTTCGTCAACGACGTTCTTTACTTTATCTTAAACGCAATGAAAGTATAATAATTTAAACTCAGATAGAGATAAAGCAACTGTTACATTAAATATGAACGATTATAACGTTAAAATAGCACAATTTTTGGAACCAGAACTATATGGTTTACCAACAATTCATAAACCTAATATTCCTTTAAGGCCTGTTGTTAGTGAAATTGGTTTTCCTAGATATAGTTTTCCAAAACATCTTACATTTTTATTACAACCTCATATAAGTAAAACACCCCATTACATTAAAAATTTTATCGACTTTGTTGAAAACAAGCATAGTTTCAAAATTGAAGAGGGTGATACAATGGTCAGTTTTGATGTTGCTTCACTTTTACAAAAGTGTCTCTGAAAGAAACTATTGAATACATTGATCATCTTTTTCCAAAGGACATAACCATTCCTTTTCAGCACTGTCTTACTACAAATTATTTTCAGTGGGATAGTAAATTTTATCAACAGATTAGTAGTGTAGCAATGGGTAGTCCCCTTAGTCCCCTTATAGCTAATTTTTACATAGAAAAATTTGAAACATTAGCATTACAAAATACACCTAAAAACCTTCAGTTTGGTATAGATATATAGGTGACACATTTATTATTTGGAGACATGGAGAAGAAGCACTGCATGAGTTTTTGGTTTTTATAAATGATAGTATACAGTTTACCATGGAAAAATAAACTAATGGAAGTTTAGCATTTCTTGACGTATTAATATCTAAAAATAATAATTCACTATCTTTTAAGGTTTACAGAAAGCCGACACACACTGATAGATTTTTTTTTTATGATTGTGAACCTAAACAGGCTAAATTAGGCCTATCGTGCTAAAGCACTCAGAAACACTTAGGAAGATGGATGGAGGGATAATGAATTGCCAATAGATGCCTATGAACAGCTACCTTAAATTTTCTCATATCATAAGTGAGAGGAAAACAGGAACTAGGGAGATCATTCCAGAGTTTAGAAGCCGTGTAGAAAAATGTGGATTGCGCCAGTTTGGTACGACAAGTGAAGATTTGTACTGCATACTGATGATTTGAATGAGCGAACCGGGTGTTTCTCGCAAAGATAGCCCGAGATGGTGTGAAAGAATACAATTCAGCAGCACAATAGCCGTTGTAATAACGATAATACAAAGAAAGAACTGAAACCATCCTTCTATGCTCAAGAGACTGTATGTGAGAAGTTAAGGAGGGGTCATTTATAAGCCTAATCGCTCTATTTTGAATACGATCAACGGTATCGAGAGCGTATTGGGGAGCACTAACCCAGAGGTGAGAATTATATTCCAGATGAGGCTGAATTTGGGCCTTATACAGCAGAAGGAGTTGTCGAAAGGTAAAGTAGTGCTTAGATCTGTACAAAAATCCTATTTTACGAGCAGCTGTTTTGGTAGCTGACAGAAGATGGTCAACCCATGAGAAATTTGAAGATACAGTCATACCCAACAAAGTAATCGAGTCTGAAAGCTTAAGAACTGAGCCATTCATACTTACAACAGGAAATGATCGATATTTTTTGGCGGACATAAGGCAACACTGAGTTTTGTTAGCATTAAATTTAACTAGATTCTTGCTTCCCCATTCGAGAATACGTTGAATGTCTTTGTTGATTGAATTTGCCATTTCAGCTTTAATTCCTTGATTTGACATAGTAGGTGGATTATCACTATTAGACTGAGATGAACTATAGTGAAGAGTGCTATCGTCAGCAAAGCAATGGATGGGGTTAGTTGTTAAAGAAATAAGGTCATTTATGTACAGTAGAAAAAGTATAGGCGCTATAACGGATCCCTGTGGTACGCCCGCGTTAATGCTAACTTCTTTTGAAAAAAAGCCATCAACTACGACACGTATTCGTCTTTTATCAAGGAAACTAGAAACCCAGTTGATGAGCGTATCATTTATTTAACCCAAACGAGGTGAGTTTGGCAAATAAACACTAAATTTGGCAAGTAAACACTAGTTTGGCAAGTAAACACCTTCATAAATTATCCAACCACCATCCACGTTAAAAAAATTGGTGTAATTAAATCTTTAGGAGATCGAGCAAAACGAATTTGTGACCCTAAATCTTTGAAGGATGAATATAAATATATAATAAAATCCTTATAAGATAATGGATATTCACTTACAGATATTAATAGTATTATTATACTTTCTAGACGTAACCTTAAAGAAAAACCAATTCTTAATGTTGGTACTGCTTTTTCCTTTTATAGCTAATGTTACAGATAGAATTGAAAAAATCCTAATTAAATATGGCATTAGGACTATTTTTAAACCTACAAGAAAAATTAAAGAACATTTACTATCACCTGAAGGTGTTTCAAACTCATTATCATCTTCCGGAATGTACAAGTTATCTTGTTCATGTGGAGAAGTATACATAGGAACCACAAAACGTAGCTTCGATACGAGACATAGAGAACATGTGAAATTTTGTAGATTAGATCAACCAGATCTAATCTTCGGTGGCTGGCTATGCCTTGAACAATCTAAATCATGATATTCAATTTGACAATATGAAAATATTGTCAAGACAAATTCATTATGTTCGTTTACAATGTGAAGCTTTTGAAATATATAGACACCCTAATAATTTTAATAGACAAGAAGAGTATCTCCGTTTAAATAGGTTTTGGCATCTTATAATTAAAAAAAAAGGCGTTGATACTGATTTTAACTTTGACTTTTGCTATGACTAGGATTATTGCTGTGTTTTCAAAGACCTTGAAGCAAATGCTTTACAAAGTACATGTTAAATTACCACAGCACTATAATTTAACATAAGTAGTTGAAATTAAGATTAAAATTAAAAAATTACAAAAAACGTTCTGGATTATGCCTTTCATTGTTAAAAACACTTGCAATTATTGACAAATATATCTCTTTGTTAGATTTAATTGGATTGTTGTATTTGATGTCATGTTTATATTTGTGAATGCTTCTATCATTCTCAAACTTTACACTTACATCATAACCTGATTAAATTTTATTAAATGTGTTTCTTGGCTGACATTTTTCATTGTTAGCCTTCGCCGTCAGAGACTGTTCTGATTTGTCATCTTTAAGACAATTTAACAATATTTCATTTTTAATGACCTAGTTATTCTGTACTAAAATGTAATTCTATAATTGGCTTTTATACGTTTCTCAAACTGCAATATTAATAGCATGCTGATGTTTATGTTTTAATTTTTCAACTTTGACAAAATTGTTTTCATCATCTTTAACAATTTTAATAGATATTACTACTGACGAAGGTAATTGGAAGTGTTATCGACACGTTCAGATTGTATAATATAAAAGTACACCATTAAAAACCCCCAAAAAGATAAGTATTTTATTATGTGTGATATACAATTACAAAAAACAAAGTTATACGTATTGCATACATTAAATGTGTACGATTAAGTT
Source organism: Vesta saturnalis (assembly GCA_036346205.1). Lineage (NCBI taxonomy): Eukaryota > Metazoa > Arthropoda > Insecta > Coleoptera > Lampyridae > Vesta > Vesta saturnalis. Next base: position 1,299,388 of record JARFJB010002428.1, on the reverse strand, counting down.
TCACATTTGCATTTATTATTAGATAAAATAAGACGTTAAAGATTGTCTGTTAACTTAAATTAATGCACAGTTAATGCAAATGAGTAAATTGGAATTGAACTGTGTAAATTGAAGAATTATTAATAATTCTCACTAAGTTAAAGCTTTTTGTAGCAATGGAACGTATTGCAGTTCTAACGATTTAGATAAAATTAAAAAAATGTTTATTTTGTAATTAAACAATCGTCGTACCACGCACAGCTGTATTACAGAATTTGTGTCAAGTAAAGATTAATATTTCGTTGTTGTAGGATAAATGTTAGCATTCATATTAAAATTATTACTCCTACACTGTTTTATAGTGCAAAACTTGGTTTTCTCCCCTATCTAGACATAAGCAAAGAAAATTTTGTGTTACCTAAAATGTGAAAGGTTAATATTTCATGTTAGAAAATAGAAAATAACTTTGAGGGTGTTCTATATAATGTTATAGTGCGCCTAGTTGCTTCCTTAATATTCGACATTGAATGCGACCATCAATATTTAAGTAAATATTATTGCTGGATAGAAGGTAACAGAATTCATTATGTTCATTCTTTGCTGAAGGCGAACTATTGTCGGAATTTTCATATTCGTTTCTTTTTCGTGACATATTTATCTTTAAATAATTGAAACAGTAGTGATTAGTTGATGTTTACTTTGATTTATCACGGATTATTTTTTAACCCCCCCCCCCCCACAAAAAAATGGGGGTGTTATAATTGTTTTCTACTCTTATGTACGTAAGACACGAATAACATAACTCTACTACATGCGTAAATTCCCAATTGCGTAATACGGTTACATAATGAAAATCAGAACTGCTACGTATATATATATATATATATATATATATATATATATATATATATATATATATATATATATATATATATATACATACAGGGTCCGGCAACAAGAGCGCCTTCTTCTCTATCTTCCGTTTCATATAAGATAGATTAATAAAATTTGGGATAGAGTTATAGTTTATTTGGGTGCATATTTTAAAATGATTCACGTGTATACAGGTTGTTTATTTGAAGATGACCAAACTATAATAAAAAAATTTTTAATGGAACACCTTGTATATTATTACTTTTTTGAATTCTACATATTGTTCCTAACAAATTCGCTATATGTTTCACTATCCCTAACTATAGCCATTTTTGAGTTATGTCGATTTTAATAAATAAAATTGAAATTACAGAGATAGCTTTGAAAGTGTACCTCCTTAACCGTTGAAAAACAAAAGTTATCTAATTTATATCAGAACAAGTACACAGATAGAGTTTTCTTATAATGCAACGAAAATGTCTTAATTGCATACAGGGTGTTTACAATTGACTTGCCAATCAGACATTATTCAAACTAGTAAAAGTTTACTTTTTCAATAGAACACCCTGTATATTATTCCGTTTTTGGTTTCTACATATTAACCCTTATCAATTCGATATACAATTCCCTATCCCTAAATATAGCCGTTTCCGAATTATTTTCAATTTTTCAAAATGTATAAGATTATTGGAACATTTTTTTAAATCCATGGCCTCGTATAAATAGAAAACAAAAACAGTGAAAACAAATGTATTGCAAATTAAAAAACGCAACAGAAACTGATACACTATAATTATTAAAATTATTTCTAAAAATACAAAACTAATAAAATAAAAAAAAATAATTTAACGCTAATCATTAGCGATAATGATTTATAATAATTGTTCAAAATGTTGTCTGTTTTCTCGGATGCAGACCTGAAGTCGATCTTTAAAAGATTGTTAAACTCTACGCAACAACTCAGGAGTAATGCTATGAAAAGCCTGTGTTATACGATTACGCATATCTTCGGCGGTGGTTGGTGGTTCCCTATAGACAATACTTTTTATGTATCCCCATAAAAAGAAATCTATTCTCGTCAGAGCAGGAGCGCCATCATGTTGATACCACATTGTGGCTCTAATATCAAGAGTAATATTTTCTAATAAACCCGGTAAATCGTTACGCAAAAAGTTAAGGTACTTCTTACCATCAAAAAAGAATGGACCGATGACATAATCCCCAACGATGGCACCCCAGATACTTAAAGACCACTTATGTTGATTATCAACTTGTCTTAATAAATGTGGATTTTCTGTGGAATAATAATGAAAATTATGTGTATTAACAAATTCATTCTTATGAAATGTTGATTCGTCTGTCCATAAAATATTAGTAAAAAAATTTCGGTTTTGAGTAATTTTTTCTCTGGCCCAGTTACAAAATCTTACTCGATGATCGAAGTCTGCATCGCTCAATTCTTGGTGTAACTGAATATGATAGGGATGTAAGCGATTCTTCTTTAAAAGAGGACCTACTGATCTCTCACTTATACCAACTATTTCACTTATGTCCTTTTGGATTCTGTGATGATCCTCTTCGATGACGAGAAGAACCCTCAATTCACTATCTTCATTTGTAGAAGGTTTAACACGTTCATGTTTGGAGTAATTGGCACATGAAGTTGCAATAAATCTACTCATAACTTTCTGAAACGATCTTGCGTTTGGATGTCTTCTATCTGCATATCTATCAGCATAAATTCTGCTGGCCAATAAACAGTTTCTTTCTGCAGCACCCAACACGAATGTCATATCAACTAACTCATTTTGTGTAAAATTCATTTTATAAAAATATTGATTACTAACAATAATACTCGTAAATGGTTAACTACAGTTTTATTTTTTTACATCAAACATTTAATTTTTATAAGAAGCACACTTGATTTTAGAATTTTACTTGAAATTGAAGTAAATATTTGTCAAATTCTTGTTAACATGCAATGCCTCCAGTACAAAAATTGTAATTAGTCTTCTATCATAATATATTAGTTTCTGTTGCGTTTTTTAATGTATAATACAATTGTTTTATGATGTTCTTTTTTATCTATACGAGGCCATAGATTTAAAAATGTCTCAATAATCTTATACATTTTGAAAAATTGAAAATAATTCGGAAACGGCTATATTTAGGGATAGGGAGTTGTACGGCGAACTGATAAGAGTTATTATATAGAAACCAAAAATGTAATAATATACATAGTGTTTAATTTGAAAAAGTAAACTTTTACTAGTTCGAATAATGGTTGATTAGCAAGTCAATTATAAGCACCCTGTATGCAATTATGTCATTTTCTTCACATTAAAAGGAGGCTCTATCTGTGTACTTATTCTCATATAAATTAGATAACTTTTATTTTTCAACAGTTAAGGAGGTTCATTTTCAAATCAAACTCTGTAATTTCAATTTTTTTTTTAAACCGAAATAACTCAAAAACGACTATATTTAGGGATAGGGAAATATATTGTGAATTTGTTAGGAACAATATGTAGAATTCAAAAAAGTAATAATATATAGGGTATTCCATTTAAATTTTTTTATAGTAATTTGGTCCTCTTTAGATAACAACCTGTATTCGCGTGAATAATTTTAAAATATTCACACAACTGAACTGTAACTGCATTCCAAATTTTATTAATCTAGCTTATATAAAACTGAAGATATAGAAGAAGGTGCTCTTGTTGCAGGGTGGAGTGAAAAGACATAAAAAAATTTTTTTTTCTTTAATTTAATAGCCTATGTATGGAAAAGTTGTTAAATGTAAGTGTTATCATATCTGCAAGATTTGAGCTTTCTAGGCAGCTATCTTCGGCTGCCCATTTGGTAATGAAATTTGTAAAAAAATGTTATTATTTGACAATTTTTCAACCAACGCCTGCCAAAAGAAATGGTTTTAATTTATTAGCCTATACGCGTAAAAAGTAATACAAATTATGTAGTACATCTCCGTAAAATTTGATATTCCTAGGAGTAAATTTTTGGCTGCTCATTTGGCACAGAAATCTGTAAAAAAAGATAATATTTGCGAATTTCTTATGCAGCTCCTCGCTTGTTTTCTATATGAAAACAACCCAGAACTCACCACGTGGAGGTGGCTGCATATCGATTTCCTCCACCCTCCCACCCTTGTATTTAAAAATGTATTACAAAAATAGCTTATAATACCTTAAAATATTCTCTTTTTGTGTCAAATTTAAGTAGTGCGTCCCTCGATGTTATTCTAGATCTTATAAATCCATCTCGTGCTTCGTTGCCACATACTGCAGCTTATGCTTTGGTAACCAATTTTACATTTCGTTCTACTGCTTGGGAATGACAGGGATACTTTAAAATACGTATTTCGTCAGGTACATCTAAGATCATTGCATTAAGATCATTATCAGAAATGGAAACCGTAAGCGGTGGTTCTGTAAGTGAAATTTGTTCCCAGTCAATTAAGTCTATGTAGTCGTCTGCTTCAAAATTTAATGTAGGAATCTTAAATTCCTTAATATTTTCCTTTGCTTTCATTTGTTTGCATTTCAAAATTCGACGAAGACCCAATTCTCTCACATGCTTCCGATCATCAGCCAACATTGCTAACAAAATATTTTCTGGGTGCGCAAAATATCCATTTCTTTGCAGAGTTCGATCAATTATGGCCTTTAAGTCTTCGGACAGAAATCGAGATTTTCTAATTATAGTAAATAAATGTTTACTTCCATATCGACACGATGGCTTCGTTTTAATATCGAACCATGCAAATGCATATACTCTAATAACATATTCTGTTAAAACTTTCAAATTAGTCGATGGAAATTCTGTTGAGACGTATAGTCTCAAAATTCTATTTGCCGTCGTTAACCACCTGGCATGACTCATCTTTCCAGAATCCTTTTTTGACAAGCTTAATGCAATAATACCCTTGGATATTCCACTGCAAATTTCATACAGATACCGTTGGTCTGTACTTAGTTCTTCCACCTAAACGTCAGGCAAAGTTACTTCTATGTGTTCAAAGTTTACTACAGGCATTAACTCGCAAGATTCCAACATTTTTCCAATTTCTCCAGAGTAGCCTTTAGGCCCGGTTGTTTTTCCATCCAAATGTTGTAATAGATGACGTAACGGTAATTCATTTGTGTGCAACAGACATATAAACCATTGCGAGGAATGACCCACAGAAACTTCAAGTTGTTTTATGATACCATTTTTAGAACCCGTATTAACCACTGTTCCATCACAACCAATAGCTTTCATCTTTGAAATATTAACATTTGCCTCTTAAAAAGTTAAGATAATTGTTTTAATAGAATGGGAGCTGCCTGATGTTGGAGTTACATGCCCAAGATAAGTGGATCCTGGTTCTGAAATTATAACATGCTCTTCCGTTATGGTTTTTCTAGCTACTCTTTCAGATTCTTTAATCAAAGTTAAGGTCTTATCTTTTCGACCATCGAAGTAAATTCCATATTCCGATGAAGAGTAGCCTTCCTCAACTTTCCTTTTCAGATTTCTACGTGTTTTTATTCTTTCCTTCGGATTTTGCTTCGATCTACTATTTTCGAACAATTGTCCTTATTAATTATTCCCATATCTTTGAAGGCTGCATTTATAAGAATTGCTGCTGCTCTATCAGAAACACCAGTTCTGCCGCAAGCATGTGCTAGATTTGGAAGCTCAGTTCTCATTTGTGAAGTTGAAGCAGAATCTCGATTAATAGTCTTTTCATCCGTTGCATGTTCCGTATCTTCATCGCATTCATTAGATGATATTGAAGTGTCTGCAAGCTGCATTGTAGAAGAAGTACGTTTATTGTCTATTTTATCCTTACTAACTTGCAAGTGGAACTATTGTCTTCTTTCTGTGTCTTGGTCTTTACGTTTCAACCTCTTATGAAGCATTTTGGTTGCTTTAATATCAATACCTCCAATGAGCATTTTTCGCGATGTTCTTTGATCTGTTAAAAAAGCTCTTTCCGCTACAGGAACTTTAATTTTGCATTTACAGATCAAGAAGTCTTTACATTTACATAACGAAATATGGAAGAGTGTTTTCTCTGCTGATTTTCTAAATGAAACAATTTTTTCCGAAGAGGTTAATTTTCCGTCTTTTTTTACACGCTTTTTAATATTACGATATTTTTGATGGTACTCTTTTATCTTATGTAATATTTGTTGGTCCGTTACAGTACTAACTGAACTTTTTTCCCACAAACATTTCAGATCCTTTATTAGTGACGAACGCGAACACACATCTGTCAAACCAGGCTCTTGTGTATTCACAGTTAAAAGTTCTTGTCGTACATACAAATAATATCTCATAACTTCCGCATATGTCGGTAGCACATTATCTTTAAATTGTGCAGGAACACCAAACACGGGGCACAAATTGTCTGACCGCGTTCGAGGCATTTTTGGAGGCACTAAGTAACACGAATAAAACGTATGAAACAAATATAACAATCTAGAATGAGTGGAACGCTTAACTGAAAGACGTCTAACTCAAAGGCATAACGCAGCTAAACTGATTCAACGACTAAGGTCGATTCAATTGAGTCATTGAGTGGGTGCGTCGGAATAGGGGGTACTATGTTGGTAGAAATAAGATTTCGGACGTGCGCAGAGGCATCTAACACTATTACATCAAAATAAGGCTCATTCTGATAATAAGTTTGTATTTATAAGTTTTCCGCCAAATCCTGTAAAATACCTAAATTTTAAATTTATGGGGGCAGCCAGGGGGTTAATCCGATTCAGCTGAAATTTTGCACTACATTTAGGTTTAACAATAGACAACTTTTCCGCATATAGGCGTTTAGAATTTTGATTTTTCACTCCACTACGAGTGTATATATATATATATATATATATATATATATATATATATATATATATATATATATATATATATATATATACACATTTCTACATATTTAATATATACATAATAATATTTAATGCTTTAACACTTTGTTGCGAGAGTGTTAGGTGAGTCATGAATTATGAAATAAAATAAAAAATACTGAAAATTATTTTTATTTTGTAAAATACATGTAGGAAACTTAAAAAACAGGAAATTATTCACATTTATTATGTTTCCTTCAAAAGAAATGAGATAAAACGCTTGTGTACATACATTGCATTCAGTATCAACACGTTTAACCCTTTTCGCGACACTTTCACGGGATTCCTCAGTTTTTTCAGTTTATCGTAACAACTAGAACAGCGTGTCCTTACAATTTTACCATCATCATTCCTTTCGATTTTTCTTACAAAAGTCAGATTTCTCTGTTGACGCTGACGCTCTGGAAGTTATTTTTGGTGTTCGTCCAGTTGAAGAGGTTTTCGAATAAGTTCTTGCTGAGCCTTTAGTATACTCATTTTTCCTTTTTTGTTTTGTGCAGATTGCAGTTGCCGATAAATTAGGGTTACGTTCACAACGGAGACACATAATAAGATATCAAGCGTAATCTTTTTGTACCATATTAGAGACTTTCTTTTTGGATCATAATAACTACAAAGTTGATCAGATACATATTTTTCGGGCGTTATAGTCTAGTACTACGTGGGGTATACTCGCTGGTCGAAGTCCACCCGACATTGTCAATTCATCACCGTGACAAGTAAAAATCATAAGCACACCCCTCTTGTCTTTTTACTTGGTAATAATTATGTTCTCTTTGACGTGCAACTGTTTTTCCCTTCTTTGGTTCCATTGTTTTCACTTTTACAGCCTACGGATTGTCTACCTTGTTTGTACGTAATCTTCCACACACTTCAGTTGTGTACACAGGTGGACACCTGTACATCCGGCTAAACTTGGGAATTATTGTATTTCATCATCACTAAAAATACTAGGTTCTTCTGGCTCTTGCTGAGAATCACTGCTTTCAGAGATTGAATCATGATCACTAACCCCATTGTCAGTTTTTTCTAACAATCTAAGCAATCTTATAAATACCGTGGCATGGTAAAGACACAAAATAAACGACAGCAAAAATCTCAACACCGTCAAAAACACGTTCAAACGCAGCAACACAGAAACCGCTTCCACATTCAGTTCACAACTGACCGATTTCGTTTAGTATAGCCACATCCGATCACGTAAAATACATACGGCTCACGGACGTATTAAGACAAAAATGTCCAAGCACGCCCATTTACGAAAATTTTTATGTTGGCAAACCTTGATCCGGAATTTTGTCTTGCTTTTCACTTTTGGATAACACAAAAGTCGACTAGATCAAATTTTCACTTTTAAAATTAAGACATTACCAACCGGCACAAAAATCCCTAAATCAACTGAAGTAAAAAAGTTCGCATAAAAGGGCAAATTAGAAAAAAATAAACGTGTTTTATACCACCATGAAGCACTCATACTTTAAAAAACTCGTTGGCCACGCCTCTCGTACTTGACCAGTCCTAAGCCTAGATAAACTGAGAAGGAGGGCTATGGTGAATTTTAGTACGCAATGAAACATTCGATTGTTTATATATACAGGGTTCCCCATAATAGGCTACCCATTTTAATATTTGCATTAAAATTTTTTTAGTTAACAAAACAAACTATTTATTATACTAAATTACAGCTAACTCTTTGGGATTTATGATAACTTATAAATATTTGGCTAATTTATTCTAACTTTTAAAAATCACGTCTTCTAAATGACCTCCACCAACTTCAACACATTTTTCAATATTAGATAAAAAGTGGTTCATTACACGGCGTAGCAAACCTTCGTCTATGCCTTCAACTTCTTCACGAATTTTGACTTTGAGCTCCTCGATTGTACCTGGACGACTCGCCAACACTTTGGCTTTTAAATATCCCCACAGGAAAAAATCGGGTGCCGTTAAGTCGGGGGACCTCGAAGGCCAAGGCAAATCTCCAAATCGAGAAATGAGTCGGCCATTAAACATTTCTCGCAGAACACTCATTGAGTTTCTGGCGGTATGAGCTGTTGCCCCATCTTGTTGGAATAGTAAGGCATTGTTTAGTAATCCTCGTCTATTTAATTCTGGAATGAGGAATGTCTCTAGCATGTTTACGTAGCGCTCGGATGTTACTGTTACAGCGCGGTTATTTCCATCCAAAAAAAAGATGGACCAATAATACCAAAAGATCCTACTCCACACCACACAACAACTTTTGGATTATGGACGTTCTGTGTAAAGATTTCACGAGGATTTTCATTTGACCAGTATCTAAAATTCTGTTTATTAACCATGCCGTTCAAATAAAAATTTGCTTCGTCGCTCATTAGGAGCCTGTGAATCGCTCCTTGATGCAAATCCAAAAATTCTTGACAAAATGCTAACCTTGCTTCTTTATCTTGATTGCTAAGGTGCTGTGCTATTTGGCATTTATAGGGATGAAATTTTAAATCCCTTTGAAGAATTCGATCTAAGCTTCCCTTTGATATTTCTAGGATGAGGGTTTGTCGATTAGCAGACCTTTTAGGACTTCTCGTAAACGCAATTCTAAATCTTTCAATATTTTCTGGTGTACGAACTGT
>JARFJB010002428.1:1227500-1285000 GCA_036346205.1 Vesta saturnalis | reverse complement strand
TACACATTCATTAGCCTAATGGCACAACCTTGGAAAAATCAAGTTATTATGGGGAATCCCAGTATGTCATTAAACAACAATTAAGAATTGTAATTAAGGTTAAAAGTGAAAGGCAAGGGCCTTCTACTTTCGCATCATGGGTTCTTCTACTATAGTTTGTTGCTCATTAAAAATAATCATTACTAAAATTGGTATTTCCAGTTCAGGGAATATTAGAATTAACTTTATTTCCCGTTATTTACATTATTTTGGGAATGTAATATTGAATGACTCTACAAGGTAAAACGTTTGTAATTCTATAAAGTTACTAGTTCCCTGAGTGTGTAATTAATGTCACCATATTCACTTAGGTGTTTTTGATTCCCACATTACCACTTCAGCCACAGTAAAAAGTTAGTATTTAGTTTAGAAACAGAATTTAGCAAGATCGACCAAATTATTTTTGTTTATTTGCAAATTTAAAACTATAAACCGTATTTAATGATTAATAAAATGACATTTTTAAATTAAATTTTGTTTAAGATAACTTCAATTTTACATTTGTAGCTTGCAATGGTATCAAAGTATTAATACATCCCGCAGTTCATAAGAACGCTTCATATTGTCATTAATTAATTTATTAAATGGATCGTATATTTCATAAAACGGTTCAGATCAATACATTTATGCGTTCTAACAAAGTGTGGTAATGACGTGAAAAAGAACATATTAACTCTAATGGGTTCGCTATCGCCTTTCGATTACATAGTTAGCAGTGTCACTAAAAATCATTTTTCAGAATAGCCTTGTATGTGTACAATTTATACATAATAGGTATATAAGAATGAAAAATTATATCTGGACATTAGACAGAACTAAAATTGAAACCACACAAGGAACAAATAAATTATTATTATATCGAAGCGCTCCATACTTATTTGAACAATTAGCTTTATATATTTAGGGTTGCAGTGGGTTAACCGATACCATTAATCATGCCATTGTAAAAAATCTGATCGCGTGCCACCACCAATTGCCAGTTATGTATAAGAAATTACATTCAGTGGTATCTTAGAGGTTTTCGTAACTAACTTCAAATGTCCGAACTGATTTATGAGTGGTCAAGCGAACATTGGCCCGACATTTCCTTCCCGCTCAGGCGGTTTCATGAAATATTATTAATTACGGCAATACATTTTTAAGTTTTCCATTTAATATTGAAGGGTAGTACCTGCAAAGGTATACGTTTTTAATCCGCTTAAATTTTTAACATTCCACAATACTAATTTAATTTTTAATCTAAAAATCTTCTTAAAGCAATAATTACTTTAGTATATTGCTTTCAGACGGTGTCATAAAAGTATTTCCGTTATATATTGATGAAATAGTTTTTTATAACAGCTTTATACAACCTCTTTTATAAGTTTGTTACGAAAATAGACAACATTGTAAAAGTAAAAACAATAATATATGTCAAACAGACGTTTAAAACTTCATGACATGCAGAGCTTAATAGACGTCTAGATGCTAACTACAAAAAATTCTAAAGCTCGACACACATGCCATTTTAATTAATCTAGGCATTAATAATTATATTTTGACGATGAAATTAATTTAGCTAATAGACGTTGTAGTTAAAGTTTATCAGATTAGTAGGCTATGACAGGTATTTGTTAACTATTCCAATTACGCCTTTTGTTTTTTCGCTCTGTCAAAGTCAGGATTCATGTATATTGCACGTATTTTAAAATGTTCCTGTCATTTAGTATAAAAACTGTTATAATAAAGTGGTTTAGTTTTGACGGTTTTTTTTTTGTGCAATTACTAAGAAAAGTAAGTGCTATTTTTCTGTAATATTTTATTTTATTTTATGTAATATTTTTATGCTAAAAATGGGCAATGAAAATAAGTATCTAATTTTGTTATTCTAAACAAATAATTGTTATCGTAGCTGCTGTTGTCTTCATTGATGTTATGGTTCTTAGCTTTTTTTGAGAATGGTTAATTGAATCGAAATGTTTTCACTTGCCGAATTTGCCCAGGTTTCAAATATTAATTTTTGTATTTGAAAACGTCTTTTGTCGGTATTTAGCGGTAATGCGCGAATTTTTATTTGGAAAGTGAGGTGATTCAATTAATTTTTGTTTGATACAGATTTAGTCTAACACCAATTTGCAAGATTCTTTTTTTTAATCAAGCCTTTGAAACTTTAGATAACTTAACATAATACTTGTAGAACTTATCCAATTTAAATTAAATAACTTTTGTATTATATAGGAGCATCGTAGTTAGGTAAAAATATGTGGAAAATATTTTAGAAAAATCTGTTGCTGAAATCCTAGTTCCAGACTCTACATGGTTTGCACTTTAGATGTCGCTTTTACTAACGCCATCTAGGAAAGTCGCATGCAGCACAATACACGTGATATATAAGTGAATACTTTACCGATTCGTTGAGATTAAATTTAAATATTTTCTTACACTTTTTTGTAAAAAGTTTATTATAATTGAAAATGACAGCATTTCGGTTATTAAGAATATCAGTGACATCTAGCCGTAAGACGTTTTCATGTAGAAAAGCGGATTAATATTTTGCTAAGGCCCATTTCGATTAGCAGAAAAGAACAGTTTGGGGTTTGGCGCCTGACGCGCCAAGAGAAGAACCAATGCAAAAAAAAATCGAACCGTATTTATATATGTATGTAATAACTTTAGAATACAGGAAAATAGTGAAGATCAGACACTTAGCAACATTAAAAGAGTACTTCACAATTTTACCAATAAACTGACTAAAAAATGGAAAGAGTGTCAGCGAACCTTAAGTACTTTTGAAGCGAGATATGGTACATGGCTTAATGAAGACATAAAAATTTTAAAAACAAAAAAGTGTCAGTTTCAAAAAGAGGTCGTCCCGAAAAAAATTTTGACGAAGTCGCTGATCAAAACAAAAGGAAAAAAATCTTGCTGTTATTAGAAAAACATTCAGTCCAATCTTTTGCGACACGAAAAAGCCTAGAAGCAAAAGGTAGAAGAGATACATCCAAAACTTCATGTTCACCCGGTCGATCAAATAAATTAAAAAAATCCTTTAGTTCTCCAACCTTAATCCCTCTGAAATACACTCCGGAGGAAGCTCTTGCGTTGTTTGTTGATGGCCAATTCAGGAAAAAGTCTTACATTATGATGCAGCAAAGAGCCAGCCAAGATGAGGAACGCAAATATCTACCCAAACTATAATATAGTACTACAAGAAAAAAAAGTGCTATCCCAACTCTGAGTACATTACCGTAACTGATATTTCGGCTGAAGTTAAGTTGCAACAACTAGGATCACACTGCAAGCAGAATTATCCAGGTTCAGAAAAGTATTATATATCAGTCTGTTCCCGTGCTACCGCGACCGTCTATATTGACCCTTACTTATAATTGGAGTAGGGGATGGCAGTGCTTCCGAGTCCACTTATAAACAAAAATATAGTGAAGGAGAATCCAATGAATCTAAAAACGATTCGAATTTGTTTGCTTTATGTCTTGGCCCCTTACGCCTATCCACTGAAAGAGGTCATATTCTGTGGAAAAATTTACGTCCCTCCTCTACAAGATATTTTAGACCCATTAAGTTAATTTTTAAAAAGGCGACCTCATAATCGATTAAAGAAAAAAAAATTATAGAGAAACAAATCGCTGAAATTCATCCAACAAATTGTAACGTTGATGGAGACTCAAATGCTTGTAAACGATAATTTACACCTAACTATGATTGACGGAAATACTTTTGGTGTTTTGAGCGGCTCGTCCTATCCAAGTTGTGGAATTTGTGGTGCTACACCCAAGGTTATGAACAATCTAGAAAAGATTTGGAGCCTTAATTCCAACTGTGACCTATATAGTTATGGAATTTCTAGTCTGCACGCATGGATAAGATGTTTGGAATGTTGCTTACATATTTCAAATCGAATTAATATTAGAAAATGGCAGATTTGTGATGATTGTGATGAAATAGAAATAAAGCAAAGAAAAGAGCAGATTATAAAGACCTTAAAATCTAAAATGAGTTTGTTAGTAGATATGCGTAAACAAGGCTATGGGACGACGAATGACGGTAACGCAGCTGGAAAAAATTTTCGAGAATATGGAACAACATCATACATTACCGGACTTGACGAAGATTTTTTAAAAAGTTTGTATACTATTCTAACTGGTTATGTGACATTTCGCTCCCACCGTTTCACCCCCACCGTTTCGCCTCCGGACGCTTCACCCCCGGAACGTTTCGCCCCCGGGACCTTTTTTCTTCGAAAATAATAGAAAATTTTGAGATTAATATTTATTAAATAACACGTACCTAATACATAAAATATTAAAATTGAAAATTATGGGCAATGCCTAACAAATAATCATTAATATCTATTCTGTCATAACTTTCAACAATATTCTTTATTCCTTAGAAAGATAAATGCTAATTACCATTAATAATGGTTAACCCAGATTACCTACCTAATTGAAGTAGGTACAAACATTTAACGAACTTATCCATAAATTCTTAGAAAGATCAATTCTAATAACGTTTAATATATAATCCGGATTATAATGTCGCGTCAGTGAAAAACAATTAGAGTTTAAACTTAGAATTTTAAATTAATATTACAAAACCAAATTATATTAATATGTTATAATATTATATTAATTATATTAAATATTATTTTATACACAATTATTTGTTCATTTTTTCCTACTTGTTTATTGTTTTCTCAAACCCACATTCAGAAAACGACAAAAAAGATTTTGCTCATAATTTTTTCAATTTTTGTAGAAGTACACCATTTAGGGGCGAAACGGCCGAGGACGAAACGGCCGAGGGCGAAACGGCATCGGAAGAGAAACGGCGGGGGCCAAACGGCGGGGGCGAAACGGCTGGGGTGAAACGTCCCTATCCCATTCTAACTAAATTATCCTGCGGATAATCTGTAACCTTGGAAGCATTTACAGAATGCGTAAAGAGTACTGCTATAAAATGTGTCGAACTTTATTCATTGTATAATATGCCTTCAAGTATTCACAGAATAATCATTCATGGACCAAAAATTCTAAAATTCTACACTGCGCATAGGAATGTTTACACAGGAAGTTCTGGAATCTCGGAAGAAAGAATTTTGTAAATATCGTGAATACAACACGCGGAAGTTTTCCAGGGAATAAACAATGCAAGGCCTATTTAATGCTCTCCTAGTTACCTAAGACCCAGTAATATCTTCTTTGTCAATGTGTATTGGTAATCGATCAACCAAACAACCGCTGACTGTAGAAGTTTTACAACTACTTACCGAACCTGAACTTCACAAGAATGTACAGTCAGTAATTGAAGATATGTCTGTTTCAGATTATTAAATATGTAAACTTTAGTATTTAAAAAATGTTGAATATTTAATTTATTTAATTCTTGGATTAAGTGTTTAATGTTTTTGACTTGAAAATATTTCTTTTTCTAAGAGTGACTTTGAAAGTGACAAACAAAACAACATGGTGTGTGTAAAAATTAAAAAAAAAACACCGTCCTGTCAGATTTACACGCGCGCTTGTCATTCTTGCCAAAACTAACAATAAGTACCTGCTTTTTTGTCATCTCGTCACTCGTAGAAAAAATATTGTAAAAGACACGTTTTAAAAACATTTTTGACACTCGTTCGACACACCAAACTGTCTACTCGTGTGCAAAAAATTATTTTCAAAACTCTTGTTCTAAAGTCATTCTCGAATTTTCATAAATTTTATAGAACATGATGCATTGCATCAACTTAATTTTAAGTAGAATCTAAAAATGAAAGAATATACAGGGTGTTCCATTACAGATAAGCAAACAGCTATAGCAAACTTCCGATTTAACCGACACCTTTTTCGAGACAATAGAAAGGTACTTCCTATCGAAAGCTTTAAAAATTACATACTTTATTAAAACTAAACATATTTATTAATTATTGAATTTTAAATCTTTGTTAAAAGGAATTTCGTTTGGACTATTTCTAGAAAATCCTCTGTAAATCCGAAACAAAGCACTATTTGTCATCTTTTACACCAAGGAGTATAAAATAATATTCTATATTTATACCCCTTGTTCTAAGCTAGATACGAATGTGTCTTAAAAGCGAAGACCTTTCTCTGGTTTCGCCAACTCCGTGTGCGTGTGCGTGTGCTTGTGCGTGTCGGTGCCCGTGTGCGTGTGCGTGTGTGTGTGTGCGTGTGCGGGTGCGTGTGCGTGAACGGGTACGTGCACCTGTGCGTGTGGATGTGCGTTTAAGTGTGCGCGTGGGTGTGCATGTGTTTGTTCGTGCATGTGTTTATGTGTGCGTTTATGTGTGTGTTTATGTGTGTTTGTGTGTGTGTGTGTGTGTGTGTGTGTGTGTGTGTGTGTGTCTGTTTCTGTGTCTGTGTCTGTGTCTGTGTCTGTGTCTGTGTCTGTGTCTGTGTCTGTGTCTGTGTCTGTGTCTGTGTCTGTGTCTGTGTCTGTGTCTGTGTGTGTGTCTGTGTCTGTGCTGTCTGGTCTGGTCTGGTCTGCGTCTGCGTCTGCGTCTGCGTCTGCGTCTGCGTCTGCGTCTGCGTCTGCGTCTGCGTCTGCGTCTGCGTCTGCGTCTGCGTCTGCGTCTGCGTCTGCGTCTGCGTCTGCGTCTGCGTTCGTCTGCGTCTGCGTCTGCGTCTGCGTCTGCGTCTGCGTCTGCGTCTGCGTCTGCGTCTGCGTCTGCGTCTGCGTCTGCGTCTGCGTCTGCGTCTGCGTCTGCGTCTGCGTCTGCGTCTGCGTCTGCGTCTGTCGTCGTGTCGTGTCTGTCTGTGTCTGTGTCTGTGTCTGTGTCTGTGTCTGTGTCTGTGTCTGTGTCCGTGTCCGTGTCCGTGTCTGTGTCCGTGTCGTGTCTGTGTCCGTGTCTGTGTCCGTGTCTGTGTCTGTGTCCGTGTCTGTGTCTGTGTCCTGTGTCTGTGTCTGTGTCCGTGTCCGTGTCCGTGTCGTGTCTGTGTCGTGTCTGTGTCTGTGTCGTGTCTGTGTCGTGTCTGTGTCGTGTCTGTGTCTGTGTCGTGTCGTGTCGTGTCGTGTCGTGTCGTGTCCTGTGTCGTGTGTGTCCGTGTCGTGTCGTGTCGTGTTGTCTCGTGTCCGTGTCCGTGTCCGTGTCAGTGTCTGTGTCGTGTCGCTGTGTGTCTCGTGTCGTGTGTCCGTGTGTGTCTGAATCGTGTCCGTGTCGTGATCAGTGTCCGTATAGTCAAAGAGCTTTAGTAGAAAAAAGAAATATAGCTGAAATGGGAACACAGTTTTTCAAACAGTATATGCTAGAAATCAATGCACCAATTCATAGGCAAGCAGAGTTTATGGATGAAGCATGGATCTACTTACAAGGAAATCTGGAAAAGTCATGGCAAGATTGACGATGTATAGAGTGTAGGAAAACATGGTAAAAGATATATAGTTACTAATGCTGAAACAGTCGCAGGATTTGCACAGAACTCTTCTTTTTATTTGCGTCTAAGTCATTGAAAGAAGGTTACCATCGTGAAATGAATGCGGATATGTTTAAAAAATGGCTCATTGAAAATCTCCTACACAATTTAGAAGCACATTCATTAATTATAATGGATAATACGCCTTAGTATCCCATGTTAGTGTAAAAACTACCAACATCGTCTTGTAGGAATGGTAACATGATTTCCTGATTAATAAAATATAACATTAATTATGATCCCACTTCATTCAAAACCGAGTTCTACTCGTTAATAGAATCACAGTAAAACGATGTTAGGTAGATGAAATAATTAGGAGTTTAGGAGTTACGGACATGACGTATTAACATTGCCACCTTATCATTGTGCAATGCAATTGAATTAATGTGGATAAATACCAGAGGATACTATGACAAGCACATAGAAATAGATGGCTTCAAAGACGAAAATGTAGTTAGTACGTGAAACGATGCTTTACAACAATGTAATAAACATATTTGTGCTAATTGTGTACGCCATACAGAAGAGATTATGAAACAGTGGTACAAACGTGAGGAAGTGCTAGATTTTATAGTAGACGAAATAACGTTACAAGTGATTGTGATAGTTCGGATACAGATTAATCGTATATTATCTTTTCATTAATCAAAGCGTTACTACAACATAATTATGTATTTCACAAATATATACTAATTAGTTGCATTAAAATGTATTTAATCATCTGGAAGGCCACATCATTGCTAGCTATTACAATTACAGTGTTGTACATATTCGAAGATTTTCGAAGCTCGTAATTACATAATCTACAAATGTGAATGTTTGACATATACCTTTGTAAAAATCAGCATTTTACATTAACCTCATTTCCAATTTTCATACATCTGTGGGTCAAGGTGGTATTTTTGAAACCATATTTCATATTATCACCAGCAATTATAATTAAGAATAAATACCATTGTATGTATAATAACGTTTAATACTTACCATGGCCTTTAATTTTTACGTTACTATAAACCTTTCTAATCGGTTTTAACTAAATTACAATTCAACAAATTCAAAATATTTAAGTAATTTTTTATGTTTTTCTACGAAGTGTTGTTTTGAGATTTGTAAACATTACTACATTACCGCCATCTAAGAGAAGATTTATTAAGTTTGATTTTTAATCATTTATTATTATGGATATAAGTTGACTCATATTTTTCGTATTAAACCATTCGTTACTAGATTATGGCGTCGGTCAATTCTTTGGTGGGCAAGATAGAGTCGCGGCAAACTCTTTTCCAATGTGGGGATAAACGTCAGCGCTTGACATTGTTGCCAAACGTATGAAATTCGACGTCAACATAATATTTAGGTTATATTGTTTACATTTATTTTGAAAATTAGTTTTTGATGGAAATACTCGTTCTCAACTAAGTAACAATACTTTTAACAGTTCTTAGATCATTTTGCGATGATTAAGCAATTGTAACATTTTGAAGTAGTCATGTATAATTTCGAGGAGCTTATCGAAAATCTCAAAATGTGGAAAACGTCAAAATTAGAAGTTATGTGTAAACAGAAGAGCTGACAACATTGTAATTTATTCGGCAGTTCTAACAACCCAACAACGTGTATTTCACTAACATAGATATATCATTTGTAATTATCAGGGTTATTATGGAAGTTGGTATGTTAAGTTTGTCTCTCTAACAATTTCACCCCCACAACGGAAAAGATTTTGCCGTGACTATAGTACGTGTGCATGAATTACTGTGCTATTCGATTTTACTGCTTATGTTCAAAGAAAAAGGACATCTATCTCAAAAGTTTTAGGTTTTCATTATATAGCTAATCTAAAATAGAAAAAGTATAGAAAATCACGCTTCATCCCATGATACTCAGTTTTTACTATTTTGTTCTAGTTGTTCAGTTTATACGTATTTATCCCACACTTATAGAGTAACAGGTATGGTTTGCATTGTTTTAGAAAAAATTACTTCTCTGAGTGAAAACGATTATTTATTTAATAGCATTTAAATTTTTCTGTACGGAAACTGTAATTTCATTGAATTCATTTAATAAAACTTTGTGTTGTATTTTGCTCAATGTTATTTATTTTAATTACATTAATGTTCTGTTTGTGAGAATACGGGTACAAACATTTATTTTATATTCATCGATAGGTATAAAAGCATACTATTTCTGCATTGGAAATACTTAAATAAAAAAATAAATGTTTATGTATCTAAATTATGCAACTACATACAAAGACATAAAGTAAAGCATTTCCACAAATAATAAAAATAGGACATTATTTTTACCAATGAATGTTAGCGTATATCAATTTTACTAATTAAATAGAGAAAATAAATTCACAAGTAATTTAATTAATTAAAAGCAGATACAAACTGCTGGTGTATTCTGTTTTCACAAAAAGTAAAGTTCAGTAAAACTAAAGAGTCTGTAATGTCTTTGTTGTTTTTGTTTGCGTGAAAGTGGGTCTAGAAAACTTTTGTCCTTTATACTTTCCATCATGAAAATTGATAATGCATTCCGGTTGTCATCTTACTTATGCTGTCTGTGTAAATAGATTTTAGAAACAAATTCAATATATATATTATAATATAATATAATGTATTAGCTATTTTTAGTTTAAAAGAATCTTTTGCATTGTAAATTCTACCCATCTACATCAACAGCATATGGCAACTTTTGCCATCCATCACTTAGCAGATTTAAATCTCAAAACTTTCCGAGTAATGAAAACATCCGACTTTCACACATTTTACGTAGTTTATAAACGGCAACTTCATATGAAAGATTGCCTTCAAATTTATAAGACATTTTATTTATTTTTGTGGTTTGGAACAAAAAGTAAATCATTTATAAATATTATAAATTAGAAAGTGAAATAGTAAATTATCGTCGTGTAGCATTGTCGTATGTATCAATTTTTATTATGCGTACGTCTACACTACCAGGTTGATTTTTACCATTCATAATTGATTACTTACTGTGTTTCTTCAAAACAAATATGACGGGTAAGTGATTACTTTCCAAAATAAAAAATCTAATTAAACTGATGATGGTTAATAAATGATACAAACGTGAGAAATATTTCATTTTACTGTACATATGATTATGTAATAAGAATTATTGGTATTAATTAATGCGCTAATAGTTAGCAGAAATTAATTGTTGCAAAACTTTAATTTTCTGGCTTCCTGGAAAGAATAATAGATTGTTTCGTATGCTGTAGGTTTAAAATTTTCCTCAAAATTGTAGAAATTGAAAATGCATTGAAATTTTTCAAGATCAATAAAATGTGAAGAATGTCAAACTTGGATAAACTGTACCCAATGGTTTTGTAACCCAATCCGAGACATTTTCATTTCATACAAATTTTAAATAGGTCTGTGAACATCTACATATGCAGTAAAATCGAATAGCAATAGAATAGTATATATTAAGAGAAATCGGAGCACCTGCTGGTGTTTAGTGTGACAATCGCTCGAGGGATTAAAAGATTCTTCACTCCCGCAATGTACTGTAACATCCATTATTTCGGATGTTACATTAGTTGAGCAGATAGCTATTAAAGTCAGTTGTTCATTGCTGTTTCGATTATTTTCGTCTTTAACGTTGTCTTCATTATGTTATTTTCCTAAATTAAACCGTTTAATATTCAAAATTGTTGATGGTCACTTTTACTTAACACACACATTTTCAGAATTTAGAACCACTGGTCACAGTTGGTCACATTGGAATTTCTAATTTATTTAGTTCCAAAAAAAAGAACGTTTCTTCTACCTCTTTTATTCAAGTTGTTGATGCAAATCATGTTTTTAATCCCTAGAGGAATCAAATAATTTCTGGATTTATTTAGTCCACCGACGAAAGTCGGATTTATTTTGTTCTTCGTTATACGAAATGAGTAATTAGTATTATTTATTTCTGCGCATCATGGGGATTTAAAAACGTCAGGTATGCCTCGCTTCCTTTTTTTCTATTTTTAAAACTTATTTTGGCCATCACCACAGTTATCTCGTAATTACAAACTTTAAGGAAAATACATATTTTAAATATTTGAATATCTATAAATAATTTAACCCTGCTGTTACCTTCGGGTCTATATGACCCGAAATCAAATTGTTGTTCAGATAACTTTTTTGTTTATTAATATCTAAACTTCGTAGTTAGTGACTTTATTTCTAATCCATTGAAGAATGAGGTGGCTTGTTTGTTTTAATAATTTTTTTTCCTTATTTTTTTAAACATGATTGTTACATTGATGTTCCTGGGGTCATTATGACCCGAGGTTGTAACACATTAGTAGGACGTATAAATTTGTATTTCCAATTATTTTATATTGAAATTTGAGGATAAATAATATGCATATCATCACATGCTTGTTCAAATGTACCTACCTATGCGAGTTATTACAGCATTTTCGGCAGGTCTGTAACCGCGTGGCAAGTCGAAACAGCAACAGGCTTGCAACTTGCAGCCGGTATAAGTATAAGAGTAAAGTGCGGTTCGTTGTACGTACTACTAGTTCTTCTAAAGTGCTGAAATAACAATAATGGCAAAAAAATATCTTAGTGGTGAAGACTTAGAAAAACTTATTGATAATTTGAGTGACGTTAGTGACGATGAAGCTTCTGAAGAGAAAGACCATATCAGTGAAGAGAGTGATTATGAAGTCAGACGATGATTTTTTCGACGATGCTGGACGGACAAATCCTAGGCAATTGATGCCGCCTGCTCAATCGGTTCAATCTAAAGATAATGCCATAACTTGGATGTTAGATTTATTTCCTCAATCAGGGCATGCAACTAGCGCAAATATCATAAAAGTCGCTCCAGGCCCAACTAGATACACCAATGCACGAGTCCAGGATGTAAAATCTACATTTCAGCTATTTTTATATAGTTCTCTGGAAAATATAATTTTGAAAATGACTAACATCGAAGGTCGTAGAGTGTACGGTGACAAGTGGCAAGAATTAGATGACATTACGTTGCAGGCGTACATAGGTCTGTTACTGTTAGGAGGAGTTTACACATCGCATGATCAATCTACCAGAAGTTTGTGGAATGAAGAAACAAGCAGACCTCTTTTTCGCGCAACAAGGTCGTTGAAACGATTTTATTATATATCACGCGTGTTACGGTTTGATAATAAAGAAGATCGTAAAGAAAGAAGGCTACGGGATAAGTTGGCTCCTATTAGAGAATTTCGGGACAAATGGGCTGAAATACTACCAAAATTATACAATCCTGAGCAAAACGTAACTGTGGACGAGCAGCTGGTTGCATTTAGAGGTCGTTGTCCATTCAACCAGTATATACCAAGCAAGCCAGCAAAATATGGCATCAAAATATGGACGCTTTGTGATAGTGCAAGTTCTTATGCTTTAGAAGTTCAAGTATATACGGGAAAACCACCTGGAGGAAACCCTGAGAAGGATCAGGGGCTGAGAGTAGTTTTAGACCTTACTTATGGATTAAGAGGTCAGAATGTAACTTGTGACAATTTCTTTACATCGTATAAATTGTGTCAAATGGTTCTCAAAAGAAGTCTTACTATGTTAAGGACTGTCAGGAAAAGCAAGCTTGAGCTACCTATCATGGAAGTAAATAACGTTGTGCATAGTTCCAAATTTTGTTTTACTGAAGATACCGCAGTTGTGTCTTATATTCCAAAAAAATACAAGAAGGTCATTCTAATGAGTACGTTTCATAACCAGAAACAAATAAGCGACAGAGAAGACGAAAAACCACAAATTATTCTTGATTATAATTCTACAAAGGGAGCAGTTGGTACATTAGATCAGCTAATCGGTGCATACAAATGCAAACGAAAAACAAATCGATGGCCCATAATCTTATTTTACATTTTAGATACCAGTGGCTATAATGCTTTCGTCTTCTGGCGCGAAATAAATCCAGACTGGAATAAAAATGTTTTGTTCTTTGGAACAACTGGGCAAACAATTGGTAAATCCTTACATTTTGTCCAGAAAACATCTTCCCCGTAATGAACGAGTAGCTGCAATTGTAACAGCTATTCAACAACCATTGGTGGAAAATTTTACCGCACCTCTTCCTGAAACTAGCAACAAAAACAAACGAGCACGCTGAAAATTTTGCCCTTCTAACTGTGATAACAAAACTAATATGAACTGCAATACGTGTAAAAAATATTTGTGTAAAGAACACGTGACCTATTATTGTCCCGACTGTAAGAAGTAGTGGATCATATCAATTATTAGACATTTTTTATTCAGTTTTCTTTTTTTTATTTAAATTTGGTTGAATTTATTGTAAGTTTCACGTTTCATATAAAAAACATTGCATTAGAGAAATAAAGTTAATAAATGTATAAAAATTGTTGTTACTTTGGTTTTAATTCATATTTCAGGAGTTCGGGTCATTATGACCCGAAGGAGCATAAGTGTATAGTCTTGTCGAGGAGAACAGCAGGGTTGAACTTTGTTTACGAACATAAGTTTCTCTCGAAATTTCTACTTTGTGAACCTCGTAAATGTAAGGGTGTATCCAAAGGGTTACTCGTGTCTTATGTAATTAATTACAGAGGTTCTACTTGTAGTCCTACTCCTACTCTATTCTGGGGATAACTCGGAGAACCATAAATATATTTCTACTGTGTCCGATACTATATGCACAATTTGGTAAACTACTTCTCACTTTTGTAAACTGTCACATTGACTGGAAAGTGCCTTAATTAATACTTACTACTGAATAGCACGAAGATCTATAACTGTATAATTCCGACAATGGGACGAATTCCAAAGGTAAGCTATGTAGTACCTATATGCCTTTTTGGGGGAATGCGAATACACTTTTAAATTATGTAAATGTACAGCCTTGCCTTACCTTGTTATAGGTTAACTTAGAACAATAATTTCATTTCACAATTTAAAATAGTTATCTGCAGTGTCTTTAGAACAATGTCAATCTCACACAACTTATTCATAGATACTTTTTTTGTAAACTTAGGATATCCACAGGTAAATGCATTTATCGTCGAGCTCTATGTGTTCATTGCTATATATTTTTTTATTATTATTATTAACGGCATCAACTTCTGTGGTCATTAGCCGCACCTGATTATACATTTTTAACAGCTTTATATTTTGTCTAGAAGACCGTTGTCCTTTAAAAATATCATCATTTCCTTATCAGATATGTCAGGATTCTCTTTGTAACGAATTTTTGTAATCAACATACTTCGAGCATTCCTTAAGAATGTGGGCAACATTCAAAGCCTTATCACACTCAACACACTCGGGTTGCAAATCACCATTCATTAAATAGCCGTTGGTCAACTTTGTGTGACCCGATCTAAATCTACATAGCACCACTTGCTCTTTTCGTATAAGGTTCTTACTATACCTCACGTGCCCAACGAGAGGTTGAAATGTTCGCAGGTAAGTATGATGTCTCTCCCAAGTGGTTTGAAACAGTCTTCTGATGGGTTCTTTACAATATATTTTAACGTTGCTGAGATTGCAGATGCTAGCAACCTCAGCGTCAAGTCCTACAACTGCCTCTTTGGTTAAAGCGTCAACTTCCTCGTTGCCTGTGATGCCAACATGACTGGGGAGCCACATGAAAATGACCTGCTTTCTTAATTGTTTTAAAAGTCTGCTTGCTGTAAGTATATCTGATATAATTCTATCCTCAGTGAATGCTGTTTGTATAGGCGACAGAATTGACAACGGGTCCGTGCATATAAAAAGTTTGTTACTCTTCTCCGCAATGCATATTTTAAGCTCTGTTAATATAGTGTAAGTTTCTTTACGAAATCACCATGCTTAGCAGCACATCCGTCGCATTCTGGGTCTTGGACCCATCGGTAAACATTAACTGATACCCTATTATTCCCCCCGATGATTTCAGTGAAAAACCTTTTTATTGTTTCCGGTGAAGAGTCTTTACTTATTTGTAATAGATCTACATTAACGTGTAGAATATTAAGCAGCCAAGGTTCAAATTTACGGTAACACGGTGAATATACTTCCTTCTCAGATATGTTTAGTTCCTCCACTATAACTGATGACCTAAACGATGAGGACGTATTGGTTCCATCCTATATCTATCTTGAAATATATTCTTTTGATAGATTGACAAAATTTTATCTTTTCTGCATCTATGCAACGCAGTGATCTTTTTGCGACGAACATAAAGTGGTTCCAATCCAGATTCAGCATAAAAATATATAGCCGGACATGACTTCAACGCACCAGTAGCATATCTTATACCTTGATTGTATATGGAGTCTAAAGGTGTTAAACGACTTTTTTTGCTTAATATGCTTCATATCCGTAGTCCAATCTGCTTATCACCAGACTCTTGTGTATGCGTAGAAGCACTTCTCGATTTGAACCCCATCGCGTATGTGCGAGACTTTTTAAAATGTTAAGGTTTCTCTTACACGAAACTGTGAGTTCGTAAATGTGTGGCTTCCACGTAAGCTTTTGATCTAATCGGACTCCTAGATATTTAAATTCACCTACGTTTTCAATTAAATTGTCGCCCAAGGTAAACCGTGGTATCTCTATGCAGGACGAT
The DNA here is from genome assembly GCA_036346205.1 of Vesta saturnalis. NCBI lineage: Eukaryota > Metazoa > Arthropoda > Insecta > Coleoptera > Lampyridae > Vesta > Vesta saturnalis. Next base: position 1,268,960 of record JARFJB010002428.1, on the reverse strand, counting down.
CGTTTTCTGCAGAAATGCATATATCTAGACTTCGTCGTAGATAAAGACAAGTTGCGTTCCTTTAGAGCATTCGCAATCTGCACAAGACCCATCTGCAGTGTTTCCTTGATAGCATCAACTTATCTGAAAGAGTACAATGTCGTCAGCGTAAGCACAGTAACAAATCGAGGAAGGAATTGATAGTAATACGATATTGACTGCTACAAGAAATAATGTGGCACTCAAAGGTGATCCTTGTGTCGTACCATTCTTAAGAAGGCTGGTATCTGAAACCTCTTTACCGATCCTTAGACGTATAGTACGATTAGAGAGAAATCATTCTATATAGGTCCGTAGATTCCCTCTAAATACCCACTCGTAGAGCTGATGGAGAATATCCGTGTGCCATACTGTGTTAAAAGCACTTTTTAAATCAAGAAAGATTGCAGAGGCCTGGAGGCAATGGAGAAAAGGGTTATTAATTACATTTTCGATGAAAGCTATGGCATCCGTGGTTGACCGACCTGTCCTAAATCCAAATTGGTAAGGAGGTAAAAGATCAAGCTATTCAAGCATTCATATAAATCGATAATTGAACATACGTTCCAAGAGTTTACTGATGCAACTCGTAAGTGACACTAGTCTGTAGTGGGACGGTTCCGATGGGATTTTGATTTTAGTAAGAGGAACTATAATAGCACTCTTCCATAATTCCGAAAAAGTAGCGTTATGCAAGATGACGTTAAAGGCATTCAAAAGCGTAAGTTTGGCTTCTTCTGGTAGGTGTTTAATAAAATCTATATTCATCTTGTCAGAACTTGGAGCACTACTTCTAGATCTTGTAATTTCATGTTCCAATTCTCTCAGGCTGAACGAGTTGTTATACGGTAAGCTATCGGATGTCGTGAATGTTAAGTTACTTATAATTTCGCCACTGATATCCTGGTTACATGACAGAGCAAAGTGATCTGCGATGACGTCGGCAATTTCTTTAGAATTAGAAACCACGTGATTACCTATTTTATGAACTGTCTGATGAGCAGGTGTAGATGCTCCTTTAATTGACCTAACTTTCCCCCATACTTCTTTGCCTGGAGTATTTTTAGTTAAAGAGGACGTGTATTTATACCACGAGTTTCTTTTTGCGTTTAAAATTATTCTCCTGCTACATGCTCTTTTTTTTAAAACAATTAGGTTCTCTAACGTAGGATGTCTTTTAAAAACCTGAAATGCTTTTTTCTTTTCTGTTATTGCGGCTTCAGCTTGTTCACTCCACCAAGGAACTGGCCGCTTCTTTATCAAACCGGCAGTTCTTTTTGGTACACAATCATGTGCTGTCTGAGGAATTAATTCACTGAATTCCTTGATAGATAAATTGCCTATTTGTTTGAGAGCGGATGTCAGTAATTCCTGGAAGCGGGCGCAATCTGCTTTTTGGGTTATCCACCTTTCATTTAACCATAGCGTGTCGGATGGGAAATTTAGGAGATTTAGCGATGTGGGAAAATGATCGGTGTGATGTAGATCCGGATCAACCGTCCAATCGATGGATGTCAATAGAAAAGGAGAACATATTGATAGATCTATACATGAAAAAGTTCCTGATGCAACAGAAAAGTGTGTTGGAGAACCCGTGTTTAGGATCCCAATATCGTCATCTAACAAAAACTCACTTATCATACGCCCTGAACAATTTGTTTTACTAGATCCCCATAGCTCATTCTCTACATTAAAATCTCCCAACAGTACGAAAGGATGCGTCAGCTGAGCTTTCAAATCTTGAGTAGTCCAATCAGGGGAGGGCAGATTATAATGATGTATAATGTGGTATAAATGGTGCCAGGTATAATAATAATATATTTATGGTTATATAATATAGGTGTAAAATTTTAAAAAAATGGTGTAGATGTTTTATGGTATAAATCAATGTTTTAAAGCGTTCTCTATGCAAATTGTTAAAATAACTAGAGATACATACCATTCATTAAAAGATAATGCCGCTGACTCAGAAGGTAGATTAAATCGGCCAGGTTCATGCTTTTTGATTTCATTAATTACCACAAATTTCTGCTTAGTTATTTGCACTTAACATCAATATAGTAACTTCAATGCAACAATAATAAAAATTATCTCGGACGCCAAGTTATTTTTTTTTTTACGCTCGGAATAACTAAACCGAGGATACAATAAAAAATTCACCAAAATGTCAAAATAAAAAATTCACCAAAATGTCAAAATAAAAAATATACAAACTACGTTTATTAAGCATTTAAATTTGGTATTATATAAAATAAATCTTAAAAATAGTCTTATACTAAGAAATCATTAGAGTACTGTTTAAAAATTTATGTACAACTTTTTGATAACCTCTGGTATCAAAAAGGAATGCGGTAATGTTAACCAAAGATGATGTAATCTTCGTATCAATGTTGCGCAATATATCGTATTTTCAATGTTTTACGTTGTAAAGTATACCAAAGTTGAAATTACTTCTTACAAAGTTATCTTCATTGAAATTTGAACAATCCAGTATTTATTGCATTCTCTTGAAAGTTCAAATAAAAAATGTGATCTAAATTTAGATCTGAATTAAATGCAAAAATGTAATCATAAGAATAAAGAATGCCAAAAGTGGTAAAAATAGTATAATTATAAAAGTACCAAAAGTAGAAAAGTGCCTGCAAAGAGCAAATGTTTCAGATTTTAATATAATACGAGTTAAATGTATCTTACCATTAAATCAATGGCACTCTTCACAAAATTTAGGTGGAAACCAAAAATGGCTTCTGCATAAAACAACGTACATCAAGCAATGCTGAAAAGGACGCTGTTTATATCAGGTGATTTTGCCATGCGCGAGAAATATGTGCAAAGAAATTAATTCAAGGATATGGAAGTATAAACCCTTAAGAAAATATGCAAAATATGCAACTTAAGTTACACCAAAATGCAAATTAAGTTGCCTACCACAACTTATAAATCATTAATAACCGAAACCCCTTTTTTATTATATTTTACAACTAAATGAACGAAGGACGTAAAATATTCGTTACAAGATATACAGAACAAATTATTAGTTTGAACGGAATTTCTACCTTTACTGCCAATGCTTGGAGGTTGGTGTCTAATTGAATTTATATTATAAGAACCGCCATACCTCCGTGTGTTCGTATACCACCAGGCGCACCTTTACAAGAGAAATTATAATTTTTATACTTAGCTTTTCGCACATCTCGGATCTTTGATTCTTGAATGCACATAAAAAAGGGCATATACTTGGCCACTAAAATATCAATTCCTGGTAATTTCTTAAAAAAACTATTGCAGTTCCATTGCAAGATATTCTACAGACGTTGACCGTTGGGCATCTTTTTTCTAACCAATTCTGTGTTTATTGACAAATCATAAGATGAAACTCCGTTACTGTTATTCGTTATAGTTGGAAATTTATCCATAAAAAATTTAAAAATGTACATGATACAAAACATAGCACATAATAAGTAGACTGACTAGAATAAAAATATAAAACACAGCACTTAATAAATAAACTGACTAGAATAAACAATAAAAATGGGATGTATACCACAGACTATAAATCACTTGAAGACACCAGGAATTCTTTTTACCCCTTAATATTCCTTTAGGCCAGCCTTCGGCTTTTTTAACGTTGAATTCTTTTAAAATAGCTCCGTCGATGGACTCCAGGGTTGTGCATTGCACTGTGTGGGAGAGAGTGTAAGATGCATCACTCCCCACGTTTTCTTTTCTCTAACGCATTGGCAAAGTCCATTACCTCAGATTGTGGTTCAGTAGAAGAACTTGCATTACCAGTGCTGCAAAAATGAGTAGGTTCCGAAACAGACACCTGCTTGTTGGGTTCCTTAACTATCACCACTTTTTCAAGCTGTTCTTGAAGTATTTTTCCCTTCCTGTCTTCTGGTTTATGATTTTTGTCATCATCTCTTAAAGCTAATTTGATTCCGGAAAAGAGGTTTGGTACCAATTGTTTGATCAGGTCGTTAGCATCAATCTTAACTGGCGTCGCTGCTGCTCGAGCATAGGACGACCCTTGAGTTGATGTGGATACGCTTACCTTTTTCCTTGCTTTGATACGAAATATTTTCTTTTGTTCTAATTTCCTGAATACCAGCTTCTTCTCTGTAAACCGGGCACGTTCTTACCCTGGAAAAATGATCTCCACGACAGTTCACTACAGCAGTAGTTTACTTCACATTTCTCGACCTTCGTGAGGGCTTTACGCAAACACACCCTGTATCTTGACTGTACATATCTCGTCTCACTGCTGTGACCAAATTTCTGGCATCGTAAAGCATCTCAATGGAATCTAGGTACGTATAATCGATATTATAATAAGCAATTTTACTTATATTATTTGGCAGATTCGGCATGTTAAACGTTAATACCGGGTTCATATGTAGCTTATTCTGTGAGATTTATGACTAAAGTAAATTAACAATTCATAGTTTTAATAGATCAAGGATTGGCGCCTGTCTATAAACAACAGACTTAAGTGTTTCTGTCAAATATGCGTTACACGCAAACGATATAATTAGCTCCAGTTTAACAATTTTTCATTGCATTATGAATTATTCGATTCAAGAAATAGCGTGTGTTTTCTGTGGAAGTCTAACATTAGAACTGGTTCATTTCGAAGAAGTTCGGCGTGCATTTCGACGGCAGTTTGGAAACAATAATAGGGCGATGCACCAACTCGCTTTAAAATTGCGACGTGGGTTCGTCATTGGCGTTTGGAAAATGGCCCTCTATGCAAAACATTAAAAACCTGGAGGTCGAAGAACGGTGCGTACGCCTGAAAATATTGAACGAGTGAGAGCTGCCTTTACAAGAAGTCCTAAGAGATCGGCTAATCAGCAATCACTTGCCCTAGGAATATCTAAGGAAGTCTCCACAGAATTCTGCATAAAGATATAAAATTTCACCCCTATAAATATCAAATGGCGCATAACCTCAGTGATCTAGACAAAGGAGCGAGGGTGACAGTTTGTGAAGAATTTTACATCAGCATCGTGGAGAAATTCATAATTTGCTAATGAGCGACGAAGCAAATTTTCATTTGGACGGTGTTGTTAACAAGCAAAACTTTAGATACTGGGGTAGAAAATCCTCACGAACTGTTTACCAAAACCTCCACAGTCCAAAAGTCGTTGTTTGGTGTGGTGTAGCATCATTTGGAATTATCGGTCCTTATTTTTTGAGGATGAAAATAACCGTTCTGTTACAGTTAATTCCGAACGCTACATAAACATGTTGCAAACGTTTCTTATCCCAGAACTAATTAGACGAGGACTAAATGGCGCCATATTATTCCAGCAAGATGGAGCAACGGCTCACAGCCAGAAACACTATGAGAATTTTGCGAGATTTTTTGACGGCCGTATAATTTCCCGATTTGGAAATTTGAATTGGCCCCGAGATCTCTGATTTAACGGCCCCGATTTTTTCTCTGGGGATACCTAAAGCAAAAGTTTTTGCAAGTCGTCCCGCAACAATTCCGGAGCTGAAGGAGCAGATTCGAAATGAAATTGCAGGAATAAATGGAGATTTGCTTCGCCAGTGATGATAAATTTTGAACTTAGAATTCAAAAATGCATTGAAGGAGGGCATTTGGAAGACATGATCTTTATAACTTGAATTGTTATTTACTTTAGTCATAAATCCCAAAGAATAAGCTACATATTAGTCCATTAAAAGTTAATTTACTTTGATTAGTAAGTTTTTATTCGACTTTTAAATTGTATAGTATAAAATGGGGAACCCTGTACTTGGTTTGCTGAATCTACTAATTCTCCACCAGCTCTTATTCTTATGAGTTCAATTCCCTGACTTTTAAGTTCGCTTTTTATTTCTTCGATACTGTAGTTGAGGAAGTCTTTACAAAGTACAACGCCCCTGCTAGTGTTTAAACTAGTGTGCGGGCTTGCATCTACTTCGTTTTCACCCATCCTAGTTGTTAGTAATCCTGGAATGGTTAGATATTCGCTTCTGATTGGGAGACTAATTTATTATTGACTATTAATGATTAATTGAATTATTATTTGACTTTTATCAGTGTACATTGTACCATACATTTAAATGATTGGGGACGGGGGGCTCTGTGAATTTAAAATTGGCAATTTTATGTTAATATAATTTTTCTCGTTTTGTTAAAAAATATACTAAATTCAAATCTTATTTAGCATTAGGATTAGCCGATTTTAATTTAATTAGACATTGGATTTATATTCCTTTTATTACACTACATTGAATACATCCAATATTAATTTCTGTGGTCTACGTTACACTTTAATCGAATTTAGATATTAAGGTTCATTTGACCTTTACATTAATGCTTCATTTTTTTTCCATTAGAGTGAATTACTGATTACTGATAATAATTAATTGCAACATTTAGTTTCGTTGGGGTTACGTTATATAAATAAAAGTGTTGGTACTCTTTTGTCGATTATATCCATGTCTATATAATTTGTGTATGCATAACCTTTCTTTTTCAGGAAACCTGGTCAACTACCTAATTTGCATGTAAATACTTCTCCATGTTGTGAGTCACCTTTCCTGCTTCGGGTTTTGAGGAAAGGATTCCCTGTTTTTGTGTATTTTACTTAAAACTCGTGGAGTCCAAATTTCTTTCTTTATTATCTAATATATATATATATATATATATATATATATATATATATATATATATATATATCTTTCCTTTCTCTCTCTGACCTCAATCCCCCCCCGCATCCCAATTCTCTCTCACCCCTTCCTTTTTCTTTTTTTATTTTTGAATTCGTGCTCAACTATTGTGCACGTTACAGTACCAACATTTCATTACTCGTCATTTTAATTTGTTGCCAATGCGTGGCTATAAACAGTGTAATTTGGATTGCTTAAATTTGTGATGTAACAATTACTGAGAAATTTGATTTTTATAAAGCACCTGAGTAGACCAGCTAACACTTGCAAAATCAACAAATTTATACGCGGAAATTACGAAGCGTTTATAAAGTAGTGAGTTTGAACAGTAGGTAGGTATTTGAATAACTACTGCGTACGTATGTCAACCTAACTCCATAAACCAATGAAATAACAAATTTCAAATTTTGAACCAATCACATTTCAATTAACTGATAAGTGTTACATAACACTTACCGTTTTCGTTTTATCAAAAAGCGCAGGACTAATGAAACAAACAATGAATTGTTTATTGAAAATCAAATATACAGTTAGTATAATTAATACGCTCGATAGGCAAGATTAATTTTTTACATAGTTTTCATTATTAAACTTATGCCGTAGTCAGGTAAAATATATATTTCGTGCATAGTTCCTTTGCTACGATAATACTGGCTAAGGATGTATTTGAGCTAGTTGCTTGAGAACAGTTGAAATCCTGCTTCGCAGTCGTGCAAACTTTCGTCGTAACACGCGCTCGTGCATCCCGTTAGTCAGTATTATTGGCAAGTCACTATGCACTTAATATATTACTGTTCAGAATTCCACTCAGCCAATCAAAGTGTTTTATTTTTTTAATTTTGGCCAATTATGATCGAATTTCAGCGTTTTTTTACTGTTCTTGATGAACTGAATTAATTTCATAAACTACCGTTACGGCTGTTAAAGGTATGACGATGAAATTGATCTTAACTTTGAAATCTAACGCTCATGGTGTTGAAGGTCTATTTATAAATAAGGTTTTATCGACGTTGCCGATTAATGACCTATAAGCTTAATGATCTGCTGCTCCTCATCACGAGTTTTTGATAATTGAGTTACTGCTGATGACCTTGAAGAATAGTGTGTAATTTTAATGCATCCCCAAACCCCCTTTTGTCACTCATCCTGGAAGTAATTCGTTTTGTCCAACAGTGCAGTTTTTATATCAAAATCTTGAAATTTCGTGTATTGTCATTTCTCCAGCAGTGAAACAGCATGTTTCGAAGATATAAAAACAACAACATATATAGATATTAAGATTACAAATTAATTATATGCTGTGCATATTTTTGATATGAGGCTAATTTGGCGGGCAAAAAAAATTCTTAAGGTGGAATTTAAGTCTCCGTTCAAGTTTTTTTTTAATATCTAAATACCGATCCGATTTATTAAAATATGTAATAGTGTATTAAGAAGCTAGTTTCGTAAGATGCGTTTTTTGAAAAAATTCGGCTGCGATAAAACGTCTTATGAAGCAAGTTTATTATACTCTTCTTTATTTTCCGTATTTATGTTGAACATTTTCAAAAGCGTAAATTCTATTTGTCGCCTTGTATATCAAGTTGCAGTATTTTGAATATTGATTCAATAGTATTGTTTGTATTCAAATTTAAAAATATTTTTACCTAAGACTTTTATTTGCTTCTAAAGCATTAGGAATGATCTTAAATATATTAAATTTTTAAAAAATGAAATAAGATGTAGACTTCTATAATTACAATAAAATAACACTATATATATATATATATATATATATATATATATATATATATATATATATATATAATCTACACTCAAATCAACAAATATACAGAAAAGAACTTTTTAACGTTAATGAAAAAAACGTCAACGCCATAATGTGAGAGCATATTAACACCTTATCTGGAAACATGTAACGTAAAAGAAAAATCGTCCATATTCGGTTTTGAATACCATAACGATTACATTACACTAATCAGGATTAATTCAATACAAAGATAAATTGTGGTTATTTCCACATACGTATAAATGTATAGATTTATAGTTATTGTTGCATTCAATTCGAAAATTTTACACGTCAACAAGTATTTCTGTGTGTGAAACAAGTCCCTCAAATTATATAATTTATTTGATTTACAAGCAACTGTTTAAGATGCAGATAATTACTGTAAATGTAATGAAACGTTAACATTTTGAGCGCAGTTAATCGTTCGGGTACCAATTTTCAAAATTCGATACCAGCATAAAGCTTTTCTTGTTTTTCTTAGTTTATTAAGAATTCATATTATAAATTCATGTAGAAGAAATTGTTACTTTTAATCATATACACGTTTCAGACACGATTAGTTTATATTACATTTATGTTTACATCAACCAAGAGCTTTGTTACTTACATACAAACACAAAAAAATCGGTTTCACAAAATCAAACATTGCAACCCCCATTTTGCGTGTCATAATGTAAACGCAACATAAAAAATAAATTATTTTTAAAGATAATTCAATTTCACATAACTTTTTTTATAAAATTTCTGGGTGCAAAATCAAATTAGTGAAAACGTATAATTACATAAGATTTAAACTGCTCAAGCTGTTTTTTTTCAAATTAGTATCTACATGATTAAACATCTATCTGACAAATTATTATTGTTGTTTTTACAATCTTGCATATTTCCGTTATAAACATATTACAAAAAAGATTATATAATGATCCCATAAGAATGAGTTATTTCATCCCTTTCGATTCTCACGTTGTAGGTTGCAAGATCGTGTTGTTCCACACAAGATATTTAAGGTTATTACCTCGTAGGCTGATCCTTAGTATCTGGGTATGTGTTTGCACCCACGTGCTACATTTGTAGCCTGGTAAGTAATGAAACCTTTAATTCCAGTATGATGGTACAATATCCAACTAGAAGTAATATCCCTTCACTGATGGAATAACAGAGCTTTAACTTCAGGTTGATGACAGTGATGAGGATCTACTGAAAACAAGTATTTAATATATATAATTCAATAAGCGCAGGGCAAAGAGGTCACGTAATTCCACGGGTATGAAACGTATATAGTGCTACTGCAGTGCACAGTGGCATGTTAATTTAATGAGAATGTAGCAACGGATTAATACCCAAAAGTGGTTTTCAACTCAGTTCCATAGATCTAATTAAATCAGAGTCATCTACAAGTTTCGACAGTTTAAAATTATACAAGGTTATTGTAATGATTATTACCCTTGCCTGTCAAATTTTAATTATTGACCAATCGCGTGCTTGAAAACTGCTTTGATATGACTAATCAAAATAAAATAAAGCGACTATTCACCTTGGTGCTAAACAGCCGACTATTTTTACTAGCATGCTCAATTGTCACCGACTGGACGGTGACAAAGAATCCATCCGAAAATTTCAATTTTTTACACATAATAACTGTATTTTTAATTATAAATAGAGGAATAACGTAACATTGATTGTTAGTATCAGTTGTTGTTTAATAAATAAGTATTTACTTATTATTTTATTAGTTCATACAATACCCTTTCTATTTGTTTTTTCCTTATACACATAGAAATGTTCTTGACTCAGGAAATAAACTTATTAAGTATAACACGACCTCGATAAATTAGCTACTATTTTTATTTCTACTAAATTTCTCGTGTATTTTACAATTTTTCTCGACATAATTTGCACATTAGTAATCAAAGATTAAAGCTCTCGGGCTTTAATCAGATTATTAATGCCAAAATTACGTCTCGACAAATTGATTTTAAAATACACTCGAAATTTAGATGCAATAGAAATTGTCGACTATTTATCGAGGTCTTGTTATATTACCGTCCATTATTGAATTACAAAGAGATTGTGTATTGGTGTGTTAGGTTAAGGGTAACTTACAGGTTGGTACTACTGGTAAATAAAGCTAATGGAATGGATTGCAGTTAACTAAGGCAGGTTACTCAGTTTCTTTATTTCTATTTATTACAGTGTGGCAAGAAGGAAGGTTTTGATGGTGAAGGTTTGACGTCGGGTTATCGTGTGAGAATTTTAGATACGAAACCAGATTCTGCTAAGCAAAGCTCCGCTTTCTAGGTTGCCACCCGAGAAGGAAACTGGAAGTTTTTCGATGATTCCAGCGTCGGAATGAATAGAGTAGTTCCCACCTCCTCTCGCAGTTGTTTTGCATCGATTGAGCTTCGAAATCACAGTGGTGGGTATGTGATTTTCGCAGTCAGCTCGGATAGAGCAAGTAGGGCACTCTTCAACGATATATCGTGCATGCGTGTGGGTAGAGCAATACTTGGGAAGCGGCAAGGTTTGGGGTAATGACTCCCGAATATGGAGACCGCTGTAAAAGAAACTTTTTCAGAGTAGCTGTTCTAGGTCTAGTAGGAAGTGGTAGTGGTCGGAGGTATCCGCCGAGTAGTTTGGTGTGGTTATCAGCCATTAGCGACTGCACTTAACTGCCACGGTTGGCCGTAGTCTAGGTTAGAAGATAGGGAATGTAGAAATGTTTATGTATGAGGAAGCAGAGTCTCCACCGAAGTGCGGTCCCACACTCCCAAGAAGAAAGGCTTGGAAACCATAAATACAATAAGGAATAAAGGAAAACATATATTAAAATAAAAAATATAAGATTAATAATAAGTCCCTTTATTCAACTTTTATTGCCCCGAGGTGGATGTGTCTTCTTGGATGGTGGTGTTCTCTATGTTTTCTCTGGATGCTTTGGAACGGTCCTCCTTACGTCGTCTGTCTTGCTTCTCCTATTTTTGCTGCGCCAACGGTCTCCTGCACCTGGTACGAAGTAACCACCTCCTTGTTAAAATTTTGCCCTGAGTAGTAACAACCACTTTCCTCTGGAGGCGGATGATGTTTCTGATATAGTCCGAATGTTGCCTTTGTTCTATTAATTCTATTCTATTTTCATTATTAGCACTGGCACACGCTGGTATTTAATTACAGTTGACCCACAGGTGTGGTTACTTGACGGAGTTCAAACAAACTGTGTGCACAGCTCCTGCAAGCACGACATCGCGGGCCTTGGCTCCTGGTTATTACGTTATTGTCTATTATTATTTTTTCATTCTGTTATTATCGTTTAACAGTATTATATTCTTCATTGTAGGATACCAATATCGGCCTAGATCGTTCAAATTTAACAGTCAAGTCCATTTTGGACAATTTCTACAGATTTTTTAATCAATTTTTATTCACATACAATACTTACCTCATTATAACTAAAATAAAAACTGTTTCGCATGAGAACAATAACTGATATGAAAAGAGCGACTGGTATTGCCCTAACTTATAATGTTTTTGATTTCTTCGTTTTTATCAATCTCTGTGCCGCTTCGCCCTTGTGGACTATTTCCAACCCACAAATTTCTTTATCCTCAAGAGGTCACATCAATTTTGATTCAACACTATGGCTCGCGTACTTTTCAGGCTCTATCAAATTTAAAAACTGGGCAATTCTTTTTACTGTTTCCACAGTCCACAAAAACACGCTGATTTTCTAAACTTGACGGTCGAGGTGCTGCGTATTTCCTGTACAATGTACAACCTTTAAGGAGTCTGTCGTCTTATGTGATAGTACTTTCTTAAAGACTTCCTTGTGTACTCCAACGTAACAATTAAAAATCGACTAGTATCTTCAACGTTGTCTACACGCAACAAAAGAAGTTGTTTACGGTGGCAAACACCAAATATTCCAAATACTAGCACATGTTGCTTGCTTGATGTTTCTACTAGGTTTTTTGTCACTTCTTCTTTTGTCAATAATTTTTTTTTATTTGGTTTGTAGAATTCAGGTTTCCTACTTAGCAAAGTAAAAACTTTTTCATATTTGCAACCATGTAACAGAAACTGCTTTAACAAACAACCTGACCTTTAGCATGAAGAACATTTTCGATAACTCCGTTAAATAGCATAGCAAAATATCCTCACTTACCCCACCAACATTCTTGTTCTTACGCCACATATTCTTCACAACTTGCAGCAGCCGCTACGTTGCGAAAATTTTGAGGAATTTCCACAAATGTATTTGCTTCCATCATCGTACCAAAATATTTCAATTAATTTTACGGTGCAAATCAACGTTGCTAAGGCAATTTGACCCAACGAGACCGGGCGAGCATGTTACACATTAGAGAATTAGAATATGTGGATTGAAGAAACATACAAGTTTTACAATTCATCGTTATAGTATATTCTATTCTATTCTAATATAATTACGTGTGTCATGGCGTCAAATGCGGGCGACACAAATAATGTCTCTACAAAGCCGTGCAAGAAGTGTAACAATGTGCCATTTAGTGGATTAAAATGTGTTATATGTGGTTCTTTGATACATCCAGGATGTATCAAATATTTGAAAAACGTGATAACCCTAAGCGATAATACGATAAATTGTTGTTCTAGTAGTACTAGTAGTGAAATAAATGTGAATGACAAGGACGTTACAATAAGCGAGTACAAACCAACTGAACAAAATTTCAATGAAGTAAATTACGTGAAATCATAAAACAAAAAGATTTCTCGATTAAGTGTCTAAGCGACACAGTAAACGCCTTAAAAGAACAATTACGAATAATACACTTTTTTCAAAATACTAAACCTGAAATCCTATCTAAAGAAGCGGTTGAAACGACTCCAACAAGTAGTGATAGTAGCACATCCTATGCAAACGTACTAGTAAATAATTCCAGTAACAAAAAGACAATTCTAAGTGATAATGTGGTACACCAACACAAAGACTCTAAACCAGTACGTAATAGGGTATCTAATCTAAAAGAACTCACACAAGAGGTTATCTCTAATCAAGAAGTACACAAACAAGACGACTTAAACATTGAAAAATCGCTTATTTGTGATAATGCCATTGAAAAGGGATTTATCACTGTTTAACCACATAAAAAAGGAATACGAAGAAAAACGTTAATTTCTGGAATTTCTGAGGACATCACGATAACTGGGGTCCAAAAAAAAGTACATTTTCACGTGTCTCGTTTGCACCCGAATACGAGTTTCGAAGAAATTGAAAACCATTAAAAAATAAAAACATAGTAAATGCAAACGTTCAAAAGCTAAATTCTAAATATCCTGACGTATACTCGTCTTTTAAAATTTCTGTTAGTGAAAACTTGAAAGAATGTGTATTAAATGCAAATCTGTGGCCTTCTGGCGCACTTATAAATCATTATTTTTGGCATCTGCAGGAAAAAGTAACAGTGAAATAGTTGTGACTAATACTTTACACTATGACATAATGTGTAATAGGCCGAGATTAATTGGAACGAATAATATGTCTAATATTTATTCGAAATCTAATTTAAATTTAAAACGGTACGATAGGACAAAAGTGACCCATCAAAATGTTCAAAGCATTTGTAACAAGATTGATGAGTTTCAACTATTTCTATATATGAACGATATTGATATAATGTGCATAACTGAAAGTTGGTGTAATCAGAATAGTATTTCTTTAGTTAATTTTTCGAATTACAAGTTAACGTGTTATTAAAATAGAGCGAAATCCTCACATGGAGGTGTACAAATACTATCGAAATCAAAGATTAATTTAGTTGAAATACCGGAAATTTATAATTTTTGTATCGAGAGAGAATTTGAGTGTGTAGCAGCCAAATTATGTAACAGAGACTTTAACTTATGTATTATATGTGTATATCGCAGTCCTAGTGGTGATTTAGCCATATTTTTAACTAAGTTAGAGTTAATGCTAAACTACGTACCTAAGAAATGTCCTTTATTTCACATATTACTCTGTGGAGATTTAAACATTGATTACTTAATAGATAAAAATGATAAAATAGCACTAATTGACTTAACAAATTCTTTTTGCCTAGAAACGGTTTTTGAACAAGCCAATAGAATTACTAAAAACAGTAATACTGCCATAGACTACGTATTTACAAACTTTAAATACCTAATATTAGATAAATTGTTTGGCCATAATGATATTTTGGACCATTCTTTTCAACAGATTGAATTTCGTTCAGATCACATTGCTAAGGAGGAGTTTTGCAACAAAAGTAGATCATTTTCTGAGAAAAACATTGCCTTGTTCAAAAACTATTTAAACGAAGAAACGTGGTTTGATGTATACAATCGCTCAGAAAGTGTTGATGAAAAATTTACTATTTTTCACAATATTTTTAAATACTATTTTAATCTATGTTTTGAAGAGGTTTTGAAACCTAGGAAAGGTAATAATTCAAATAAGAGTTGGATTACTAAGGAGATAAAAGAATTCTCTATACAGTTAAAGCAATTGTATACATTAACCCAGTTAGGTAGGGTGGATATTAAGTGTTACAAACAATACAAAACTAGATATAAAAAAGCAATAAGGGAAACAAAAAAAGTTTACAATGATAAAAAGATATTGCGGGCAGCGTGCAAGCCAAGAATGATTTGAAAAATAATAACTCAAAACGTAGGCGAACAAAAAATAAAAAATATGTCAAGCATAATTGTAAATGGAAACGAAATGATAAAAAAACGGTCAATCTGTGAGAAATTCAATGATTTCTTTACAAGTGGAAGTACTAACCTCGTTAATAAAGAAATGAATTGTCAAGCTCGAAAAACCATGTGTACAAAAACCAGTACAACCATTTTCTTAAGACCCGTAAACGAAAATCAAATTTTGAATATTATAAATAATTTAAAAAATACTTACTCGTGCGGCCCCGACGACATCCCGGCAATTGTAATAAAGAAATGTGGAAAATTAATTGCCAAACCTCTTGTCCACTTAACAAAGGACTGCTTAACTAGAAATTGTTTTCCACAAGTTTTAAAAGTTTCGAGGCTTATTTGTCTCTATAAAAAAGGAGATCCCAAACTAATCAGTAACAACAGAGCAATTGCACTTCTGTCTATATTTTCAAAAATCTTTGAAAAAGTTATCGCTGACCAAATTATAAATTTTCTTGGATACAATAAAATAATATCTACTAATCAATATGCATATCAGAAGGGAAAATCAACAACATTAGCGCTTCGTAAAATATTAAACTTTTTGTATCAAGAACTTGACAAGGGTAACAATGTAACTGCATTGTTTGCGGATCTTAGCAAAGCATTCGATTGCGTGGATCACGAGATCCTGTTAAATAAAATTGAACGCTACGGTCTGCGAGGTAATATCATCCAACTATTGAAAAGTTACTTAAGTGAGAGGAAACAATTTGTCAACCACTTAGGTCCCACATCACAAAAACGTGTGATAAAAGTTGGTGTTCCTCAAGGGAGAATATTAGGACCATGATTGTTTATACTATACTGCAATGTTTTAGATCAATATACGTTCTCCTTTTGTGCAACTTTTGCTGACGATATTACACTTTAGCATCTGGAATGAGCGTTGATTAAAACAAAATTTAGAATCGCTAAACCAATATCTTCTAATGAATAAATTAGTATTGCACCAGAATAAAACATGTACAATGTAATTTCACCGCTGCAGTAAAAATTATGCTGAGAAGCCAGCTCATAAAATTAAATAATAAATCTGTAGAACAAGTAAGTTCAATAAAGTTGCTAGGTATAGAATTTGATCTACAATTAAATTAGAAACGACATATAGACAGTTTGTGTAAGACTTGTGCGAAACATTGCTACATATTAAAGCGTCTAAATCAAATCTCTAGTACACATGTGCTTAGAACCTTTTACCACTCTAACTTTGAGTCTCAAATACGATATGCCGTGGTGTGCTGGAGAAATTCATCTGTTGCGAAAAGAATATTCGTTTTGCAGAAAAGAGCAATTATAATTATGTTGTAACGATATAAACGGGTGGTAGAACGGGATTACAGATAAAGTTGGCCTTTTTGCCCCGACTAGTTAGCGTATGGGAGTGGGTATGATGTTGCTAAATTTTGCACATCCAGAATAGTAAATCGTTCGTAAGTCAAAGTAGGGGATGAAGACGTAATCAGATCGGTTTAGGGCGCCAGAATGTTTGGTAGTCAAAATAAGGGACGTCGTGCCAAAATTACGAGTACATAGCGTGTCTAAACATACAAAAAACATACGCTTACCTACCCGCAATCAATCCCAGGTGTACTGGACAGCAACTCAGCAAACCACCTGAAATAGGGCTTCAAAATAGTACTACACGCCTGACAAATAAAAGCGTGTTAATCACTGAATAATGTTACGTTACGTTACTACACCTCAGTGTAAATAATTAGGCATTATATAATAATCTTAATAAAACAAAAAAAAAATCACCTTTGTTGAATGCACTCTAAATGAATTAATAATCAACTAGAAGTCAAATAAAACACTGAATATCATTAACGCTATTACTCAATAAAGAAACTGTCACTTCGTTACGTTAAAACTTAAGCTCCTAAATTACCGGTAAACTTGCAATTTGCATAAAAAAACTTTTATGTAACACAAAAGGGGTTTTCACAGAATTAAAACAAATTTATGATACCTAAACAAAGCTATAATAAATTAAAAAAAAATAATATAAATGTAAACATACGATAATGCGTATAAAAAGAAATAACAAATGCTTAATTGGCGACGGGAGGTCTGGCCAGAATTCTGCGTAACGCCGTTCTAAATCGCTTAACTTAAATATTTCGTGGATTATTAAACCACACTACTTCAGGGTCAATTGCCCTTTAATACAAAAATGAAGAGTGTGAAGGTGGAGCGTCAGAATTATGATTAATTACAATAAATAAACCCAAGCAACAACTTAATTTAAAAGGTACACGACTCCGCTTTCAAACCTTCGTTAACAAAACAAATAATTCGAGGTACACACACAAGAAATCTTGTAAATACTCAATAAAAAACAATGTTATACTACCTTACTGTCTAAATTGGCACCTCCTCTGTGTTACAATAATCGAAAATGAACCAGGTGACCGATTACTGCTACTACGGATACGGAATCTCCCTAGTCTTACACAAGATGATGAGTGACTATTTGTTTTTTTACTCAAACGATTCCTTGATTGAATCTCGGTAAAATGTTACTGCATTAACTAAAAACTTCTTTTAAAATAGTTTTCTTTACACTACCAATCCGAAAGGTTATTAACTTTATTTAAATAAATATAATTTTAATATTCTGCGAAAGTTTCTTGGTACTTCTACACGCCCTGCACGGCAATTAAGTGGCACTTCAAGAACGTTAATTTAATAAATCCGCAAAAGCGACATAAACCAATGAGGTCACAGAAGCACTAATATAACACGACGGTGATCTCTAGGTAACTTGATTACGTAAAATCGAAATCGGCACTAGGTCTAGTCCTTTGGTGATTGAACAATTTCACTTAAAATCCCTTCACAGGTTTTCCTCAAAAAGTAGATAACTACCCTCACAACACGAAAGTTCGTTCGTTAAACACCAAAAGGTCCAATATATCAACGTTCTAATCAACCCCTTAAACCGTAACAACAAGCGTCACAGTACTACTACTCGGGAGCGCTGTCAGTTTCAGAATCCCAAATTATTACCAAAAATCCATCTTGGATTTTTGAATCCCACCACTCACAAAAAAATCTCATTTAATTTAGTTCCACCAATTAAGAAACGGAAGGAAGAGATTTCATACCCCCTACACACAAACTTCGTTTTCAACCGTAAGGACTCGATAATTTTCAAAATTCCAAACGTCAGGAGAATCAACGTGGAAAGTATCTCTGTATTTTCATTTAAGTTCAAGTAGTCTATCTTTCTATCTTTATGACTCAAAACCAACATACTCAATATTAAACTGAACCACTGCAATTAACCGACTACATGTCGCCAGAACGATATCAAATACATTTAAATCTACACTCTTTCTTTAAGTTACTTAATTTTACAAAACTTTCTATTAAATTTTAAGGAAATCAAATGAAATAAACGTTATTTAAACTTATATTCAACTATTTACAAATAAAACGTTACTCAACATTCAATAACCGGGGAATAATAATGAAAACAATCTCTCAAACTTTAAATGTATTATTACGAAAAACTCAATAAATTTAGAAACCAATTACCGACGATTTCAAACCTAATTCCTTAAATTACGGAATAGTAATACACAAACAAAAAAACCTAAGCTAGAAACACACCATCCTTAAAGGTCGCGACACACGTACAACAAATTCATCCATACAGCTCAACTCAACAGCAAAAATTTGACGGTAAATCGCTAGAAAATCGTAATCCTATCACAATGTACGGTCTCAAATTACAAGAATCATGTAGGCAGACTTTTACTGCTGAGGGTATATTGACCTTCCCTAGTATTTACATATTCGAAGTTTTAAAGTTTGTAAAAAGTAACATGGTGGATTTTAGTTTCCTGAATTTTAATCACACTTATTCAACAAGGTTTGGTTATAATCTATCACTAAGCATTCACAGGAAAGAATTTTTTAAATCAAATCCGTACTACATAGGAGCTGAGCATGATTAAGAAAGTCTCAATGGAACATGCCTTTTACTCCGTAGAGGAATATTTGAGCTTCAAATTCTAGTCAGGTTTATTGTGTGTTGTAAACGCCTATCAATAACGTATATTTGTCTTATACTTAAGTGTAATGTGTCGGACATGTCTGATATATATTTATGATCCATCAGACCAATAAATTATTATTATTATTATTATTATTATTATTATTATTAAAACATAAGTGTCGTAAGTCACTCTATTGGCGCACGCATCCGAGTTTGGGGACCGATTAGCGTAGCGACAGGTGTCCCAATTTGATAGTGAGCCAAGTGGCTTATGAAACGTGTGTTTTTACGCCATTGTTTCTATTGAGGAAAATAATTTAAAAATATCAACAAAATTTGCATCAAATGACTAAATTCATTGAATAGAATTTTTTAGATGTTTGAGTTGGTAATAGTCAAATGTAATATAATGTCATTATAGGTTTAATATCATAACTTAAGAATGTTAATGTTATACTCCTTTGTCGTCGACTAGCATTAGTCGTTAATAATTTGTCACTGTATAACATGCGTGCTGTTATGTTGTGCCATAAAGTCGTCTTGACGACGAAATACAAACAAAACAATTGGACAAATTATTTATTTATATTAATACTACAGTTAGAATAAGATCTTGTAATTAATGTAATATTAAAGAAATTATTGTTTACTGATGTTAATATTAATGGTGCAATTGGAATTTCCGTAATTCAAATTACTACAGACGTTCCAAGAAGGCATTCGCTTGAACTGCTTGAAGATGTTGATATAGATATTTCTTGGTTACTCATTTCTTGTACGCTACTAGATCCGAAGGTTTTGGCAATTTTCTTCTTGTTTTCCATGGAGTCTGCGACGCACCCTTCAGCAACAGCATCATTTTTCCAACCCCCATTTCGTTTTAAAGTTCTAATGTCAGCTCCACTGTCTGCCAAGACTATGACAGAAGTTCTACGAAATGAATGTTCTGTGTATTGATCGACATTGGAAATATTTAAATACTTGGCAATCTGTCGAGGAGTCTGACCAAATCTGTTAATGCCAATAGGATTACAGGTACATTTACACCCATTATATAATAAAAAACTTTTCAATCTTCACATGCTTCGGTCTTAAACTCATGTATTTTTGAATGAGGTGAATAAAAATTTACCCTACTGTAATCGTTTAATGTGGTAAAAACCCTGGGTATATGTGTTTTGGTATCTTTATTATAAACCACAAAGACAGAACCTTCTTCTTTAATATCCTTTAATAAATGATGAAATGAACTTACCTGATTAAGGAAATATGCAAGCAAAACCTTCTCTGTAACAGTTTCCGTATTATTCTTGCACATCCGCTCAATAAATATGTCGAACTCTTTCTTATAAACGATTTCGGACTTCTTAGGTATGCGACTCAACTCAGATTCTTCTGCTTTTTGAGGATTTCTTCATCCACATCTGAATCCATTTTTGCAAAATTTGTTTATTTATAAAAAATAAATGACAAATAATGCAAAACTATGGCAGTTATAATAAGACCGTTCACGAATTCCTGTGAAATTATATTTTTTTTATAACGATCTGAAATTATTATTTCATTTAAGTTGTGTCTCAAAGTGGCGAGTTCGACGACAAAATTATTTTTACTAATTATGGGAGAGGGGATTAAAAATTGATTAATTACGAAAAATTGTTATTTAACAAATATTCTTCCTTACGTAAAAATTTTCAACTCGATTACATTTCAAGAAATTATTCTATTTAACGTCATGTATTTGTTTTAAACTTTTGAATCTCTATATCAATAAACTTTATTTTCATTTTATTGCTACATTCTACAAAAATGATTACGCCAAGTGGTAGGCCCGTCTACCCATTGTTTATTTTGTTCTTTACATATTTAACATCTAACCAGGCCCACCTCCGTGCGTAAATTTACATCATTGTGTGTTGATCTACAGATACGAGAATAATTCACTCGACATTTTATTTATCTTATCAATTTTATTATTAATTTTAATTTGCTCTTGTAAC
Source organism: Vesta saturnalis (assembly GCA_036346205.1). Taxonomy (NCBI): domain Eukaryota; kingdom Metazoa; phylum Arthropoda; class Insecta; order Coleoptera; family Lampyridae; genus Vesta; species Vesta saturnalis. Next base: position 1,247,758 of record JARFJB010002428.1, on the reverse strand, counting down.
TAAATTTCAAATGGTTGTTTATAAAAAGATGCCATTTCCCGAATTATGCTTGTTTAATATTGCCCAACAAAGGTTGCAAATAGATGTTCAGGGGACTCGTTTTGACAAACTAATTGCGTTAGCAAATCAAATATAAATAAAATCAATTTAAAAGATCAAGTTATTAAATATTTTTTTAGAGAAAGCAACTTTACAGAGCATAACGATACAAAAATTTCCACGTGCTCCTTAATTAGACTAATAGATTAATAGAACTGTATAACTCAAATCTGTTTGCCACGAGCCACCATCTCTTGAACAAACAATAATTTAATACACTTAAAAGAGAAATCCAGTTTTTTAGTATAATGAGGGTTGTTTCCTTTTGTACACAAAAAGATTGCTCAATACATTTTATATTCGTTTAAATTTTGCAATATATTTTCACAACAGTAGTATTTTACTTTTAGCATTTAATACGCTCTAGAGGGATGTCATGACCTAAAAATTTTAATATTACAATACAAAAATTAATCTTTGAATTCGTTCACATCAGTTTAAAATTACATCTTACTTTGCAAAGTCTTATTACCATATTTTGCACACTTTCTATGGACTAGATTAAAGAATTTGCCACAATAGACTCTTAGGTTAAATTAATTAACATTGAAAAGTCTAATGGTAGATGATTACTTCTACTAACAGTATATTAATAAATAACGTTTTTACTGTTACTTTATGTAAAAGCAGAAACAAACATAACATAACTTACAAACGCTAATTTAATCTAAATAATTACAAGTTATACCGTAATTTTCCATTGCAAGTAAATGTGGTGAAACATTTGCTGAAAATTGTTCAGAGAGTAATACGACACGTTCCGCTTAAAATAACAACTGTTCGTTGGTTCTAGTAAGTGTTATATTCGCTTTAATTGAAAAATAATTTTTTGGTTCACAATTTTTTTACCCCGCTTAATGGTGAATCCTATTTTTTATAAAGTGAATAATGTGGAATTGAATAGCAGTAAAAATTGTATTGATCGATTTAAACGTTATTCTATTGTACACAATTCAAAAACAACGTCTTCTATGTTTTGATAAAGGTTTGAATTTTACATATCATATGATAAATCCTTTTGAATAATACTAGAAGTTTTCGAGCTGCGGTATTTCAAGTTCCCTAGAGCTCGCTTTACGCTTTTCTATGAGAAATGCGCCAGCGTTACTTTTGTATAATACGTTGTCCTATATACAACGAAATAGAAAGAAATATTTTCATATTTTGAAATAATAACATTTTATCAGTGCTATAAAAAGCATATGTATCGTTATATCGAAGGAACCTCTCCCCACCTTAAATGTACAGTGTCGTAATACAAAGAGCACAAAAACAAAATTACCCGTTTTTCTGATCATTTCTAGAAATAAGTAAAGATATATTGAAGAATTTGAAGCACGAAAGAAAGTAATGTGTAGATTCATGTTCTTTGTGTTTTGTAACTTGGTTGAATTTACAAAGCGGAACGAAGGAAACAGAATATAATTTAGAAAGGAATCCTTTGAACGTTATCCTAGCAGCTTGAGGAGAACTACAAACTGCAGAAAGTTCAAGAAACGTTTAATTGATTTTCAAATAATGCATACAAAATTAAGTTACTAATTTAATTTTAACATCAAATTTTAATAGAGATTGGGTTCGCTGTTTGACAGTGTTACAATAGTTAAAATACAAGTTCATAAATAAAAGATAAAATTAAATTTAAATTGAGATGCGCTAGATGTTTCGACCAATCATGTCATCATCAGGCAAAGCGAATCTAACGAATCGAAGGCAGCAGTAAAGAAAGCCATTTTACAAATATCTGTAAGTGCTGTACTTAGATTGAATTACGCTAAATAACTATATCAAACATCATTAGGTAACATCCAATAATTTAAATGAGAAGCTAAAATTCCGAGGAATTAATACCAATATCGAGTTACATACGTGTTGGTACTTACAGAAAAAAATTAATTTACATCCATTATAGACATTTGATACAATAAGAGTTAAACGGAAAATTCCAAATTCCAAAAATTGCATAAAAACTAAAAATAATTAATTAAACGTCATAATGACATAATGAAAATCGTAGTAACAACCTTCGCTACAATAAATTGAAGGGGGTAAGTCAAACGTTCATTAACATGCGGTTATATCAACATCGGCAGTCATTATAAGAAAAATATAAAACTTTGTGTATAACATACACGAGTGAATATAAATAAAAAAAATTAATGTAAGTATAGTAGGTTCCTATTGACATTAAGGACTTCATTCAGGAGAATATAAGTTTTCTTAATCCATGAATATTTCGCTCATTAGGACACCAAATACTTTTTCTAATTTTCAGAACTAACCCTAGTTTTGAAAAATGTTATTTCACGCTACTAGTTAGCTAATGAATATTTAGTAACTAATTTTGGATGTATAAAATATAATTTAAATAGTAATTGTTGTTCTCCTGGTCTTTTCATTTTCTGCTCTGTTTGGCTCTTAAAGAACCATTCCCTCTATCACAATGTTTCGGCTGGATCACGCCAGCCATATTCAGTTGATCCTTTTAGTGAAGGAGACCATAGTCAAAGTGAAAAGAACAGAAATAGTAATACCTCAACGGAAAACCAAACTACAAATACCACCGTAGGACAACCAAAAGGAAAGAGTGGTTGCGCTCTTACAACAGATCGATGAAGGAACATCCGAATCCGCCATGGTCGTCAACACCGAAGGAATCGATACCGTCGCTGCTCAATCTGTCGTTTCATCTAGCGAGCAGCAACGCATCGCCGGCCGCCACCGCACAGAAGAGGAAGCGGCCTAAGAACACGAAAGCAGCACCGCCAGAAGACGTCCCTCTAGTTGAGGCCCAACTAGCGGTACCGTCGACATCCATTGCCATCACCGACGCCGCAGTCGCCACCGACACAGCTCAAAGAAGAAGTGAAGAAGATGCCTGCCCCAGTTCAGCCAGCCTCGATGACTTCGTCAAGCAGAAGAAGAGTCCTAAGGAGACTCCAACCGTTATGTTGCCAATGCCGCCCCGATGGACAACATGTCTTACGCACTGGAGGAACACACCGGCAGCCCAGTAGCCATAGAACATCGACGACGCCGATCGCAGAAGACACCAGGGAGAAGTACTCTCGGTAATCCGTTGTCAGAGGGGAACTCGGTTGCCTTCTCTTGCGAATTGGACAGACAACGGATCGCCTCCACGAGAGCCAAGGCAACCAACGAGGGAATTCTGATCCAGCCTGGATCACCCCAGGACCGAGTCAGGCTGATGAGGTATATGGATGGGTGTGGAACGGAGCACCATTCCTATCAGGCAAGGAGCGAGTGTGTAGCTAAAGTAGTGATACGTGGCTGGCCCGTAGAGCTGTCCGAGGTTAATGTCAGATCCGAGCTGACACTTTCAGGTATTAATGTGATTTCTTGTTTTAGGACGAAGCAGCAAGGTCGAGCGATCCCACTTGTGTTGGTACACCTACCGAGCGAAGAGGACCAGAAGAAGATCCGCGAAGTGGAGTACGTCGCCCGCCTCCGCTTCACCGTAAAGCACTTGCTGCGGAATCGGGCAGTGTCATCGGTGTGTGAAGTGTGTTGGAGATCACAACTCCAGTGAATGCACGAAACCCCGTACACACCGGGCGCTAAATTCGTTAACTGTGGTAGGGACCACCTCACTAGCTACAGGAGATTCCCGAAGCTTCGTCGACCTTCATAATAGAAGAAGACGGAAGTACCACAGCAACAGAAGAGGGCACCGCCGACAGCGCCGCTTTTTTCACACCGGATCGGCGTCAGTTACGCCCGAACGACAGCAGGCGTAGTTGAGTAAGCGGAAGTACCAAAAGCGGCTCCCGCTTCTATCGATACCCCGTCCACTCAACCCGCCTTAGGGCTCGACTCCACATAAGCCCTTTTCGGATGACTCAATATGAGAAGGTCTTACTCAATATGAGAAGGTCTTACCTGTCATCCGTAAGATAGCAGCGGCACTCACTCAGGGAAAACTGCGACTGACCTGTGGGCAGCGATCCTCACTCACGGTCAGGAGGTGATTGTCATTATCGGGTAATCAAACAAAGGTCCGACGCGTAGATTGACGCCCGAGATTAAGTATACGATGTCGATTCTGTCTAATACAACCGTTTCTCCAACAGAATCTCACGCTTTGGAATACTAACCCATCAACCGTACTGTAGTAACTATGTAGTTACTATGGTACGACTTATTATGCGTCCAACTAATTCTTGTTTCTTTTTCTTACAGATCTACTTGGGCATCAACAGCTACTTTACGCGATACGCGACTACAGAACACACCCACACAACCAACATCTACCCACAGCATCCATCATCCACGGCTATAAGAACAACACGCACAATAATGGTGTCAACTGGCATCACATAACATCCACAACCAACAACAATTTAAATTCAAGTGCTGAAGGAGGAGAAGATCCTCAAACTGTACGCTACATTGTACTACTACACTTGTTATATTTCATTTATAATTAATTATAACTTGTATAAGATTATCTTACAAAAGATTTTATACACATCTATATAGGCCTTATAACTAAATTTAAAACTCTCATGTAAGTAGGTATGTTAAAACGTAAAATTAACTTCTAATACAGCCTAGATTTTTATATTTGACAAAAGAAGATGATACGTCAGCGTTTGATTAGTATACATTTCAATGAAAAGGGGTATTTTGTTTGGAATTGAATGTTAAACCAAATATTGTATATACTACCTTATATAAAGTGAAGAATGATTAACAATCAATTTCTTTACCTAAACATCGTACTTATAAATGCGCTAATTGTCTTCTTAACGAATGTGAGGTGACACTATTAAAAAATGTTCAATGTATTGTTCTTATTATATGCATGTGTGCACCATCCGTGTCACGACGTATTTCATTGCGATATAACCTTTTACATCTTTTATGTGTATGAATTCTTAGGCCTTAAAATCTGTTTACGGGTGTTTTATATACTATTCATGTCATGTGACTCAAATTCAATTAAAGGATATTGCTATGCTCCTTTCATTTCCACCTATGTTTTTCATCGCATCAATGAAAAATCTGACCAAGAGGTATTCCAGTCTACACCATGCAAATTATAATCCTAAATAAACCAGTTACTATGCATGTCATAGAGTAACGAACAAAAACCAAGTGGGCCCGTGAGGTTAGCCGAACATAAACGGCACAAAAGGGAAAATTGCGTTTGCGCTGGTTAGTGTCCACATAAACACTTTGACAAAACACACAGTTTTAAACTTTAAACTTATTTGACGGCACAAGCACTGAAATTATGTACATAGGCAAGTGTAGAGTTTGTGCCTGTTAGTGTTGTTACAAACATTTTGGTAGAACAGGTAGCTGTCCAAGTACAGCAACTTTTGGGTATCCGCAAATATTACACTTTTGTACCGCACAAGCGTCAAAATAATGTGATGTCGGTCAGTGTAGCTTTAGTACCAGTTGGCGACGTCACAAAATTTTTGGGAAAACTAACGATTGTCCAAATAAGCCATTCCTGGACGTTCGAATAATTTGAAAGTTTTTTTTACGCCATAAACACCGAAATTAAATTCATCGATAAGTGCCCAGCTTGAGTTGATTGGTGCTGTTAAAAACGTTTTGGAAAAATCCGAAACTGGAAAGATACAGCCGTTTCTAGGCGTTCTGCTAACTTTATACTTCTTTGCCGCCACAAACGTCGAAATTATGTGCATTAGTTAGTATCGCCTTTGAGCCGGTTACCTAATTTTTTGGCAAAACACATAGCTGCCAAATATTAGGTGTTTTTAACGGCTCAAACGTCGACATTATGTGCACTAGTTATGCATTAGGTGTTCTGATAACTTTAGACTTTTTTAACGGCAGAAACTTCGAAATAATACGGAACGATTAGTTCCGCGTTTGTGCCAATTAGTGTCGTGACATTTTTTTTACGTTCGCCACTATCTTATGAAAACAACCTTTATTTTAAGAGATATGAGTATATTTAGATCAGTACTTAATAATTACTTTTGTTATGTTATTTATAATATTTATTTGTTGTATTTACATAGGTTTTCTATCACGTTCGTTGTTTTTTGTACGTTATTTCAAATTAAAAATATTTGGAGCTACTACAAATTTCCAGATAACTAAGAAATTGTCGAAATACAATATTGCAAATAATATCTAGCATAAATGTAACAAGTGATACACACAAATTTAGGAAATTTTACGCTCTTTTCAAAGTATATAGGGTTGGCCGTATGAAAAATTATAGTTTATGGTCGTATCAAAAACCCCTTGCCTAATAAGTTTTTGCCCAAATCAATTGTCTTCAATAATAAGGAAGTTATGAACCACTAAAGTGATCGAATAAATTCTCCCTAGAACACCCTCGCAGCTACACAGCTAGAGACGTCTAACTACTGTTTCCCCCAGTGATTTTCTCATTAATTCTGAGCTCCAGACAACGAACGGGAACGCAAACGCAAACGCGAACGTGAACGAGAACTCGAGCACAAAAGCAAACGCAAACGCAAACGCAAACGCAAACACAAACGCAAACGCTAACGCAAATCAAAACACAAACACAAACACAAACACAAACACAAACACACACACAAACACAAACACAAACACAAACACAATCACAAACACAAACACAAACACAAACACAAACACAAAAACAAACACAAACTCGAACACGAACACGATCACGAACACGAACACGAACACGAACACAAACACGAAAACCAACACGAACACGAACACGAACACGAACACACACATGAATACGAAGACAAACACGAACACGAACACGAACACGAACACGAACACGAACACGAACACGAACACGAACACGAACACGAACACGAACACGAACACGAACACGAACACGAACACGAACACGAACACGAACGCGAACGCGAACGCGAACGCGAACGCGAACGAACGCGAACGCGAACGCGAACGCGAACGCGAACGCGAACGCGAACGCGAACGCGAACGCGAACCGAACGCGAACGCGAACGCGAACGCGAACGCGAACGCAAACGCGAAACGCGAACGCGAACGCGAACCGCGAACGCGAACGCGAACGCGAACGCGAACGCGAACGCGAACGCGAACGCGAACGCGAACGCGAACGCGAACGCGAACGCGAACGCGAACGCGAACGCGAACGCGAACGCGAACGCGAACGAGAACGCGAACGCGAACGCGAACGCGAACGCGAACGCGAACGCGAACGCGAACGCGAACGCGAACGCGAACGCGAACGCGAACGCGAACGCGAACGCGAACGCGAACGCGAACGCGAACGCGAACGAACGAACGCGAACGCGAACGCGAACGCGAACGCGACGCGAACGCGAACGCGAACGCGAACGCGAACGCGAACGCGAAACGCGAACGCGAACGCGAACGCGAACGCGAACGCGAACGCGAACGCGAACGCGAACGCGAACGCGAACGCGAACGCGAACGCGAACGACGAACGCGAACGCGAACGCGAACGCGAACGCGAACGCGAACGCGAACGAACGCGAACGCAACGCGAACGCGAACGCGAACGCAACGCAAGCGAACGCGAACGCGAACGCGAACGCGAACGCGAACGCGAACGCGAACGCGAACGCGAACGCGAACGCGAACTCGAACTCGAACGCGAACGCGAACGCGAACGCGAACGGAAACGCGAACGCGAACGCGAACGCGAACTCGAACGCGAACGAACGCGAACGCGAACGCGAACGCGAACGCGAACGCGAACGCGAAACGCGAACGCGAAACGCGAACGCGAACGCGAAAGTAAACGCAAGCGCGAACGCGAACTCGAACGCGAACGCGAACTCGAACGCGAACGAGAACGCGATCGCAAACTCGAACGCGAACGTGAACGCGAACGCGAACGCGAACGCGAACGCGAACGCGACGACGCGACGCGAACGCGAACGCGGAACGCAACGCGAACGCGACGACACGACGCAACGCGAACGCGACGCGACGAACGCGAACGCGACGGAACGCGAACGCGAACGCGAGAACGCGAAGAACGCGAACGCGACGCAACGCGAACGCGAACGACGAACGCGAACGCGAACGCGAACGCGACGCGACGAACGAACGCGAACGACGAACGCGAACGCGAACGCGAACGCGAACGCGAACGCGAACAGCGAACGCGAAACGCGAACGCGAACGCGAACGCGAACGCAGAACGCGAACGCGAACGCGAACGCGAACGCGAACGACGAACGCGAACGCGAACGCGAACGCGAACGCGAACGCGAACGCGAACGCGAACAAGCAACGCGAACGCGAACGCGAACGCGAACGCGAACGCGAACGCGAACGCGAACGCGAACGCGAACGCGAACGCGAACGCGACGACGCGACGCGAACGCGAAGCGAACGAACGCGAACGCGAACGCGAACGCAACCGAACGCGAACGCGAACGCGAACGAACGCGAACGCGAACGCGAAACGCGAAGCGAACGCGAACGCGAACGCGAACGAACGCGAACAAGCGAACGCGAACGCGAACGCGAACGCGAACGCGAACGCGAACGCAACGCGAACGCGACGAACGCGAACGCGAACGCGAACGCAAACAACGCGAACGCGAACGCGAACGCGAACGCGAACGCGAACGCGAACGCGAACGCGAACGCGAACGCGAACGCGAACGCGAACGCGAACGCGAACGCGAACGCGAACGCGTACGCGAACGCGAACGCGAACGCGAACGCGAACGCAGACGAACGCGAACAAACACAAACACGAACACAAACCAACACAAACACAAACACAAACACAAACCAAACACGAAACACAACACGAAACACAACACAAACACAGAACAAACCAAACCAAACACAAAACACCAACACAAACCAAACACAAACACCAAACACAAACGAACCGAACAAACGACAAACACAAACACAAACAGCAAACCAAACACAAACACAAAACAAACCAAACGCAAACACAACGACGAAAACCAAACGCAAACACAAACGCACGAAACACGCAAACAGCAGACACGACAAACGCAAACGCAAACACAAACGCAAACGACGCAAACGAGCAAACAGCAAGCACGCAGAGACGCAACAAACAGCACGCAGCGCACAAAGCAGCGAAAACGCAAACCAAACACTGCGCAGCAGCGACCCCCCAGCAACGCAACGCAGAACGACGAGCGCGCGGCGCGCGAACGACGCACGCACCCAGCCCGCAAACGACAACAGGCGCCGCAGCCGCACGCAACGCGCACGCAGGCACGCACGACAACGCAGCCCCAGACGCAGCCACGCACAGCACACACGCACGCCGAACACGACAGCCGGCGCAGACACACAGGGACACAGACAGCACCACACAACAGGCAAACACAAACACAAACACAACACAAAGCACAAGAGCACAAGGCACAGCACAGCAACGACACAGGCACACAAGCACGCGCACACACAGCACAGGCACAGAACAGGCAACACAACAGCACACAGGCACAGGCACAGCGCAACACAAACACAACACAACACAGCACACATGCATGCACAGACACACACAGACACAACACAGCACACAGACATGACACTGACAGCACACACAACACACACACACACAACACTGACAACACACACCTGACACAACACACACACACACACACTAACACACGACAGCCTGCAGCGACACGACACGACTGACACACACTGAACACACGACACTGACACAACGACACACGACACGACAACACACAACGACATACACAACACAACACACACAAACACAAACACACAACACAACACAACACAAACTCACACAAACACAAACACAAAACACAAACACAAACACAAACAACAAACACAAACACAAACACAAACACAAACACAAACACAAACACAAACACAAACACAAACACAAACACAAACACAAACACAAACACAAAACACAAACACAAACACAAACACAAAAACAAACACAAACACAAACACAAACACAAACACAAAACACAAACACAAACACAAACACAAACACAAACACAAACACAAACACAAAACACAAACACAAACACAAACACAAACACAAACACAAACACAAACACAAACACAAACACAAACACAAACACAAACACAAACACAAACACAAACACAAACACAAACACAAACATAAACACAAACACAAACACAAACACAAACACAAACACAAACACAAACACAAACACAAACACAAACACAAACAAACACAACACAAACAAACACAAACACAAACACAAACACAAACACAAACACAAACAAACACAAACACAAACACAAACACAAACAAACACAGACACAGACACAGACACAGACACAGACACAGACACAGACACAGACACAGACACAGACACAGACACAGACACAGACACAGACACAGACACAGACACAGACACAGACACAACACAGAACAGAGACAGAGACAGACAAGACAGAGACAGAACAAAGACAAAGACAAAGACAAGACAAAGACAAAGACAAAGACAAAGACAAAGACAAAGACAAAGACAAAGACAAAGACAAAGACAAAGACAAAGACAAAGACAAAGACAAAGACAAGACAAAGACAAAGACAAAGACAAAGACAAAGACAAAGACAAAGACAAGACAAAGACAAAGACAAAGACAAAACAAAGACAAAGACAAAGACAAAGACAAAGACAAAGACAAAGACAAAGACAAAGACAAAGACAAAGACAAAGACAAAGACAAAGACAAAGACAAACAAAGACAAAGACAAAAGACAAAGACAAAGACAAAGACAAAGACAAAGACAAAGACAAAGACAAAGACAAAGAACAAAGACACAAGACAAAAGACAAAGACAAAGACAAAGACAAAGACAAAGACAAAGACAAAGACAAAGACAAAGACAAAGACAAAGACAAAGACAAAGACAAAGACAAAGACAAAGACAAAGACAAAGACAAAGACAAAGACAAAGACAAAGACAAAAGACAAAGACAAGACAAAAGACAAAGACAAAGACAAAGACAAAGACAAAGACAAAACAAAGACACAGACAAGACAAACACAGACAAAACAAACACAACACAAAGACAACAACGGACAACAAAGACACACAACAAGACAAACACACACAAGACAAAGACAACAGACAAGACAAAACAAGAAAGACAAACACACAGAACAAACACAAACACAAACACAAAACACAAACAAAACACACAACACAAACACAAACACAAACACAAACAACACGAACACAGGAACACACAACACACAAACACAAACACACAAACGACAAGAAACAAACACAAACACAAACACAAACACAAACACAAACACAAACACAAACACAAACACAACAAAACAAACAAACACAAACGACAAACACAAACACAAACACAAACACATTCACAAACACAAGCACAAGCACAAACACAAATACATACACAAACACAGAGACACAAACACAGACACAAACACAAACACAAACTCAAACACAAACACAAATACAAACACTAACACAAACACAAACGACAAACACAAACACAAACACAAACACAAACACAAACACAAACACAAACTACAAACACAAACACAACACAACAAACACAAACACAAACACAAACACAAACACAAACACAAACACAACACACAAACACACACAAACACACAAACAAACACAAACACAAACACAAACACAAACACAAACACAAACACAAACACAAACAAACACAAACACACACAAACACAAACACAAACACAAACACAAACACAAACACAAACACAAACAAACACAAACACAAACACAAACACAAACACAAACACAAACACAAACACAACACAAACACAAACACAGAACGACAAAACAAACAAACAGACAAGACACAAGACAAAGACAAAGACAAAGACAAAGACAAAGACAACAAGACAAAAGACAAAGACAAAGACAAAGACAAAACAAAGACAAAGACAAAGACAAAGACAAAGACAAAGACAAAGACAAAGACAAAGACAAAGACAAAGACAAAGACAAAGACAAAGACAAAGACAAAGACAAAGACAAAGACAAAGACAAAGACAAAGACAAAGACAAAGACAAAGACAAAGACAAAGACAAAGACAAAGACAAACAAAGACAAAGACAAAGACAAAGACAAAAAGACAAAGACAAAGACAAAGACAAAGACAAAGACAAAGAAAAAGACAAAGACAAAGACAAAGACAAAGACAAAGACAAAGACAAAGACAAAGACAAAGACAAAGACAAAGACAAAGACAAAGACAAAGACAAAGACAAAGACAAAGACAAAGACAAAGACAAAGACAAAGAAAAGACAAAGACAAAGACAAAACAAAGACAAAGACAAAGACAAAGACAAAGACAAAGACAAAGACAAAGACAAAGACAAGACAAAGACAAAGACAAAGACAAAGACAAAGACAAAGACAAAGACAAAGACAAAGACAAAGACAAAGACAAAGACAAAGACAAAGACAAAGACAAAGAAAGACAAAGACAAAGACAAAGACAAAGACAAAGACAAAGACAAAGACAAAGACAAAGACAGACACAGACACAGACACAGACACAGACACAGACTCAGACACAGACACAGACACAGACACAGACACAGACACAGACACAGACACAGACACAGACACAAACACAGACACAGACACAGACACAGACACAGACACAGACACAGACACAGACACAAACACAAACAAACACAAACACAAACACAACAAAACACAAACACAAACACAAACACAAACACAAACACAAACACAAACACAACACAAACAACACAACACAACACAAACACAACACCAACACAACACAACACAACACAACACAACACAACACAACACACACAACACAACACAAACACAACCAACACAACCAAGCAACGCAACAACAACAAGCAACCCAACGCAAAACGACAAACGCAAACGAAAACGCAAACGCAAACGCAAACGCAAACGCAAACGCAAACGCAAAAGCAAACGCAAACGCAAACGACAAACGCAAACGCAAACGCAAACGACAAACGACACAAACACAAACGCAAACGCAAACCAAACGCAAACACAAACGCAAACACAACACAAACAAAACACAAACACAAACACAAACACAAACACAAACACAAACACAAACACAAACACAAAACACAAACACAAACACAAACACAAACACAAACACAAAAAACACAACACAACAACACAAACACAAACACAACACAAACACAAACACAACACAAACACAAACACAAACACAAACACAAACACAAACACAAAACACAAACACAAACACAAACACAAACACAAACACAAACACAAACACAAACACAAAACAACACAAACAAACAAACACAAACACAAACAACAAAGACAAAACAAAACAAAAGACAAAGACAAAGACAAAAGACAAAGACAAAGACAAAGACAAAGACAAAGACAAAGACAAAGACAAAGACAAAAGACAAAGACAAAGACAAAGACAAAGACAAAGACAAAGACAAAGACAAAGACAAAGACAAAGACAAAGACAAAGACAAAGACAAAGACAAAGACAAAGACAAAGACAAAGACAAAGAGACAAAGACAAAGACAAAGACAAAGACAAAGACAAAGACAAAGACAAAGACAAAGACAAAGACAAGAGACAAAGACAAAGACAAAGACAAAGACAAAGACAAAGACAAAGACAAAGACAAAGACAAAGACAAAGACAAAGACAAAGACAAAGACAAAGACAAAGACAAAGACAAAGACAAAGACAAAGACAAAGACAAAGACAAAGACAAAGACAAAGACAAAGACAAAGACAAAGACAAAGACAAAGACAAAGACAAAGACAAAGACAAAGACAAAGACAAAGACAAAGAGACAAAGACAAAGACAAAGACAAAGACAAAGACAAAGACAAAGACAAAGACAAAGACAAAGACAAAGACAAAGACAAAGACAAAGACAAAGACAAAGACAAAGACAAAGACAAAGACAAAGACAAAGACAAAGACAAAGACAAAGACAAAGACAAAGACAAAGACAAAGACAAAGACACAGACACAGACACACAGACAAGACAAGACACAGACACAGACAAGACACAGACACAGACATAGACACAGACACAGACAAGACACAGACACAGACACAGACACAGACACAGACACAGACAACACAGACAAGACACAGACACAGACACAGACAAAACAAAACAAACACAAACACAAAACAAACACAAACACAAACACAAACACAAACACAAACACAAACAACACAACACAAACAACACAACACAACACAAAACACAACACAACACCAACACAAACACCAACACAACACCAACACAACACAACCAACACAACACCAACACAACGCAACAAACGCCAACAACCACAACACGCAACAACGCACACGCAACGCAAACAAACGCAAACGCAAACGAACGCAAACGCAAACGCAAACGCAAACGCAAACGCAAACGCAAACGCAAACGCAAACGCAAACGACAAACGCAAACGCAAACGCAAACGCAAACGCAAACGCAAACGCAAACGCAAAGCAAACGCAAACGCAAACGCAAACGCAAAACGCAAACGCAAACACAAACACAAACACAAACACAAACACAACACACAAACACAAACACAAACACAAACACAAACACAAACACAAACACAAGCACAACACAAACACAAACAACCACACACAAACACAAACACAACACAAACACAAACACAAACACATCACAAACACAAACACAAACACAAACACAACACAACACAAACACAAACACAAACACAAACACAAACACAAACACAACACAAACACAAACACAAACACAAACACAAACACAACACACAAACACAAAACCAAAGACAAAGACAAAGACAAAGACAAAGACAAAGACAAAGACAAAGACAAAGACAAAAGACAAAGACAAAGACAAAGACAAAGACAAAAAGACAAAGACAAAGCAAACAAAGACAAAGACAAAGACAAAGACAAAGACAAAGACAAAGACAAAGACAAAGACAAAGACAAAGACAAAGACAAAGACAAAACAAAGACAAAGACAAAGACAAAGACAAAGACAAAGACAAAGACAAAGACAAAGACAAAGACAAAGACAAAGACAAAAAGACAAAGACAAAGACAAAGACAAAAAGACAAAGACAAAGACAAAGAACAAAGACAAAGACAAAGACAAAGACAAAGACAAAGACAAAGACAAAAGACAAAGACAAAGACAAAGACAAAGACAAAGACAAAGACAAAGACAAAGACAAAGACAAAGACAAAGACAAAGACAAAGACAAAGACAAAGACAAAGACAAAGACAAAGACAAAGACAAAGACAAAGACAAAGACAAAGACAAAGACAAAGACAAAGACAAAGACAAAGACAAAGACAAAGACAAAGACAAAGACAAGACAAAGACAAAGACAAGACAAAGACAAAGACAAAGACAAAGACAAAGACAAAGACAAAGACAAAGACAAAGACAAAGACAAAGACAAAGACAAAGACAAGACAAGACAAAGACAAAGACAAAGACAAAGACAAAGACAAAGACAAAGACAAAGACAGACAAAGACAAAGACAAGACAAGACAAGACAAGATAAGACAAGACAAAGACAAAGACAAAGACAAAGACAAAGACAAAGACAAAGACAAAGACAAAGAAAAGACAAAAGACAAAGACAACGCAACACAAACGCAAACGAAACGACAACGCAAACCAAACGCAAACGCAACGAGACGCAGACGCAGACGCAGACGCAGACGCAAGACAGCAAACGCAGACAGACGCAAGAACAACAAACGAACGACAAACAACAAACGAACAAACATACAACACAGACACACAGACACGAAGACAAGACAACAAACACAAACACAAACACAAACACAAACACAAACACAACACAACACAAACACAAACACAAACACAAACACAAACACAAACACAAACACAAACACAAACACAAACACAAACACAAACACAAACACAAACACAAACACAAACACAAACAAACACAAACACAAACACAAACACAAACACAAACACAAACACAAACACAAACACAAACACAAACACAAACACAAACACAAACACAAACACAAACACAAACACAAACACAAACATAAAACACAAACACAAACTCAAACAACACAACAAAACACAAACACAAACACAAACACAACACAAAACACAAAACACAACACAAACACAAACACAAACACAAACACACAACACAAACACAACACAAACACAAACACAAACACAACACACACAAACACAAACACAAACACAAACACAACAACAAACACAAACAAACACAAACACAAACACAAACACAAACACAAACAAGACAAAGACAAAGACAAAGACAAAGACAAAGACAAAGACAAAGACAAACACAAAGAAAGACAAAGACAAAGACAAAGACAAAGACAAAGACAAAGACAAAGACAAAGACAAAGACAAAGACAAAGACAAAGACAAAGACAAAGACAAAGACAAAGACAAAGACAAAGACAAAGACAAGACAAAGACAAAGACAAAGACAAAGACAAAAGACAAAGACAAAGACAAAGACAAAGACAAAGACAAAGACAAAGACAAAGACAAAGACAAAGACAAAGACAAAGACAAAGACAAAGACAAAAGACAAAGACAAAGACAAAGACAAAGACAAAGACAAAGACAAAGACAAAGACAAGACAAAGACAAAGACAAAGACAAAGACAAAGACAAAGACAAAGACAAAGACAAAGACAAAGACAAAGACAAAGACAAAGACAAAGACAAAGACAAAGACAAAGACAAAGACAAAGACAAAGACAAAGACAAAGACAAAAGACAAAGACAAAGACAAAGACAAAGACAAAGACAAAGACAAAGACAAAGACAAAGACAAAAGACAAAGACAAAGACAAAGACAAAGACAAAGACAAAGACAAAGACAAAGACAAAGACAAAACAAAGACAAAGACAAAGACAAAGACAAAGACAAAGACAAAGACAAAGACAAAAGACAAAGACAAAGACAAAGACAAAGACAAAAAGACAAAGACAAAGACAAAGACAAAGACAAAGACAAAGACAAAGACAAAAAGACAAAGACAAAGACAAACGCAAGCGCAAACGCAAACGCAAACGCAAACGCAAACGCAAACGCAACGCAGACGCAGACGCAGACGCAGACGCAGACGCAGACGCAGACAGACGAACGCAAACAGACGACACAACGACACAACACGAAACACAACAACAACACACACACAAACACACACGACACAACACCGACACCAAACAACAAACACAACATAACACCAACACAACACAAACACAAACACAAACACAAAACACAAACACAAACACAAACACAAAACAAAAACAAAAACAAAACAAACACAAACAACAACACAAACACAAAACAAACACAAAACACAACACAAACACAAACACAAAAAAACACAAACAAAACACAAACAAAACAAAACAAAAACAAAACACAAACAAAACAAAACACAAACACAAACAAAACAAAACACAAACACAACACAAACACAAACACAAACAAACACAAACACAAACACAAACACAAACACACAAACACAAACACAAACACAACACACACAAACACAAACACAACACACACAAACACAAACAAACACAAACACAACACAAACACACAACACAAACACAACACAAACACAAACACAAACACAAACACAAAACAAAACAAACAAAACAAAAAAAACAAAACAAAGACAAAGACAAAGACAAAGACAAAGACAAGACAAAGACAAAAAAAAGACAAAGACAAAAGACAAAGACAAAGACAAAGACAAAGACAAAGACAAAGACAAGACAGACAAAGACAAACAAAGACAAAGACAAAGACAAAGACAAAGACAAAGACAAAGACAAAGACAAAGACAAAGACAAAGAAGACAAAGACAAAGACAAAGACAAAAAGACAAAGACAAAGACAAAGAAAGACAAAGACAAAGACAAAGACAAAGACAAAGACAAAGACAAAGACAAAGACAAAGACAAGACAAAGACAAAGACAAAGACAAAGACAAAGACAAAGACAAAGACAAAGACAAAGACAAAGACAAAGACAAAGACAAAGACAAAAAGACAAAGACAAAGACAAAGACAAAGACAAAGACAAAGACAAAGACAAAGACAAAGACAAAGACAAAGACAAAGACAAAGACAAAGACAAAGACAAAGACAAAGACAAAGACAAGACAAAGACAAAGACAAAGACAAAGACAAAGACAAAGACAAAGACAAAGACAAAAGACAAAGACAAAGACAAAGACAAAGACAAAAAGACAAAGACAAAGACAAAGACAAAGACAAAGACAAAGACAAAGACAAAGACAAAGACAAAGACAAAGACAAAGACAAAGACAAAGACAAAGACAAAGACAAAGACAAAGACAAAGACAAAGACAAAGACAAAGACAAAGACAAAGACAAAGACAAAGACAAACGCAAACGCAACGCAAGACGCAAACGCAACGCAACGCAGACGCAGACGCAGACGCAGACGCAGACGCAGACGCAGACGCAGACGCAGACGCAGACGCAGACGCAGACGCAGACGCAACACACGCGACGACACGACGCCGACGCGACGCCGACGACACACACACGCAGAACACAAACGCAAACGCAAACGCAAACGCAAACGCAACGCAAACGCAAACGCAAAGCAAACGCAAACGCAAACGCAAATGCAAACGCAAACGCAAACGCAAACGCAAACGCAAAGCAAACGCAAACACAAACGCAAATGCAAAGCAAACGCAAACGCAAACGCAAACAAAACGCAAACAAGAAAGCAAAGCAAATGCAAAGAGACACAGACACAGACACAGACACAGACAATCACAGTCACAACAACACTACACACCAAACACACACTCACACCACAATCACAACATCACAGACGCAGACGCAGACGAGACGCAGACGCAGACAGACGCAGACGCAGATGCAGACAGAGCAGACACAGACACAGACACAGACACAGACACAGACACAGACACAGACAGACACAGACACAGACAGACAGACACAGACAGACACGGACACGGACACAGACACAGACACAGACACAGACAGACACAGACAAGCAGACCAGACGCAGACGCAGACGCAGACACAGACGCAGGCGCAGACGCAGGCGCAGACGCAGACGCAGACCAGACGCAGACGCAGACGCAGACGCAGACGCAGACGCAGACAGACGCAGACGCAGACGCAGACACGGACGCACACGCGGAGCGGACGCGGACGCGGACGCGGACGCGGACGACGCGGACGCGGACGACGCAGACGCAGACGCAGACGCAGACGCAGACGCAGACGCAGACGCAGACGCAGACGCAGACGCAGACGCACACGCAGACGCAGACGCAGACGCAGACGCAGACGCAGACAGACGCAGACGCAGACGCAGACGCAGACGTAGACGCAGACGCAGACGTAGACGCGCAAACGCAGACGCAGACGCAGACGCAGACGCAGACGCAGACGCAGACGCAGACGCAGACGCAGAACGCAGACGCAGACACGCAGACGCAGACGCAGACGCAGACGCAGACGCAGACGCAGACGCAGACGCAGACGCAGACGCAGACGCAGACGCAGACGCAGACGCAGACGCAGACGCAGACGCAGACAGACGCAGACGCAGACGCAGACGCAGACGCAGACGCAGACGCAGACGCAGACGCAGACGCGTTCGCAGACGCAGACGCAGACGCAGACGCAGACGCAGACGCAGACGCAGACGCAGACGCAGACGCAGACGCATACGCAGATGCAGACGCAGACGCAGACGCAGACGCAGACGCAGACGCAGACGCAGACGAAGACGCAGACGCAGACGCAGACGCAGACGCAGACGCAGAGCAGAGCAGACGCAGACGCAGACGTAGAGCACGCAGACGCAGACGCAGACGCAGACGCAGACGCAGACGCAGACGCAGACGCAGACGCAGACGCAGACGCAGACGCAGACGCAGACGCAGACGCAGACGCAGACGCAAACGCATACGCAGGACGACGCAGACGCAGACGCAGACGCAGACGCAACCTGAACGCGAACGCGAACGCGAACGCAAACGCAAACGCAAACACAAATGCAA
>JARFJB010002428.1:1095000-1220000 GCA_036346205.1 Vesta saturnalis | reverse complement strand
TTATTTAAAAATCGTAATGAAATCGTAACCCCATATTATTTAAAATAAATAACTGAGGGCTAATCGCTCATGGGCAAAATAATTTCGTGATAGTCTGGTTTTGTTAAAACTTTTATTTTTTGTACAGGATAATCTAAAACCCGGACTCGTGTTGTTTTAAATGGAACACACTATTTTATATCATCTCTGAAAAGTACTTAAGAAATACTGTTACTCTTCTTAATAATTCCATATACCTGAATCTTACAGTTATTGATTTATTTAGATTTTTAACAATAAAAGCGACATTTTTGGCATATCTTCAAATTTTTATTTTTTCATGACTAATGTATTATTTGAAAATACTGTAAGTTTAATCATTTCTGTATCAATACTGTTATTGTCAGGCGAAAAAGGCATACATCAAGTATAAAGTATTGCAAATAAAGCCACAAATTGTTTAACAAAACTAGGTATAACAGGGACTAAGTGAAAGACTAACTGAAAAAAAATTCTAAAATTTGAGTAAGATAATAATATTTAGGTAACAAAGTTTTGATCTGGACATTAAAACATGGTAGATTGACCAAAATACATACCTGCACTTCACCGAAACACTGTGTTTTATCGACCGACAATCGTGTTGTTGACCACCTACACGTCATTAGGAGGGTGAACCTAAACCTTTTAACTAGTACTTCATCACTCGACCATTGACACCACATCGTCATCAGGAGGTTGAACTTAAATCAGTTTAATCTTAGTGACGAAATACAGTGTTTTGATGAAGTGGTATTTATATTAACTATTTAAAGTGGCCCCCCATTACATGTAAACAATATTGTAGCCGATCTTCAAATTATCTACTTATCTTTCTGGCCATTGGGATACTAATATTTCGAAAAACCACTCTAATTCTGTTTTTCATGTTCTCTAAAGTACTTGCAGGTAATTTATATATCATTTCTGCATAACAGAAAAATCACGTTTGTTAGATCAGGCGATCTTGCAGGCCACAATTGGCACTCTACCTGTCTATCGTCCTGTAAACTGATCGTATAGTTGACCATGATTCAGTGCGTTATTATGTATGGGAGTCCCAGCATGTAATCATGCACTGACGTATACGCAGGGGAACGTTTTCGAGAAGCAAGGCAACTAATTTTCCAGAAAATCTAAATAAACTTCACCGTTTACCGTTTCTGAAAAATATGGTTCAATCACGAATTAAGAATACCATCCCAAACATTTAAAGACCATCTTGTTTGTGACGTAGTAACTATTACATGAGGCTTTATCTTGAATAGTAATGAAAATTATGTCTATTTAAACATCCGCCACATCATTTCCTGCTGTAAATATGAATGGCTTAGAACTCAAGTTTTCAAACTCTATTTCTATGTTAGGGATGTCCGTATCATCGAATCTTTCATGGGTTGAACACCTTTTGTCAGCCAGAAAAACAGTTGCCCGTAAACTGGGCTTTCTATACAGATCTTAACAGTACTTCACAGTTCTTCACATCGCAAAACTCCTTTTACTGTATAAGTTTCAAATTTGACCTAATCTGAATATAATTCACCTCTGGATCAGGCTCAATACACCCTTGATATGGTCAAGCGCATCAAAAAGAGCTATAAGGCTTATGAATATGTCTCTGACTTCTGACCTACAGCCTCTGGAGTATAGAAGAATAGGATCGTTTCTTTCCTTGTTCTATCGCTATTACCATGGCAAGTGTGCCTGAATTACACTCCTTAATACCTTCGCCGGCAATCTTCGCTAGGAACACTGGTTTTCCCATTCACACCATATTTACGCACTCAAATAGTTTCACACTAAGCGGGCTCAATCTACATTTTCCACACGGCGACCAAATTGTGTAATGCATTACCCAGTTCCTGTTTTCTCCAAACTTTGACTTAATACAGTTTAAGGTAGCTATTCATAAACATTTCTCGGCAGCCTAACAATATCCCTAGACACTCTCTGTGTTCCTGAGCGCTTTAGCACGTTAGGCAAATCTTAGCCTGTTCGGAAATACTATAAATAATATAGAAAATCAATTTTATGGAATGTCGCCTCATCCCGAAAGGTACATAATCAAAAAATCTTTTGCGAATTTTTCTTGAGCCCAATTACAAAATTTATTCTTCGTCGAAAATCATCATTCAATTATTCCTGGTGCAATTGAGTATGATATGGTGCATCTTATTTTAAATAGTATTGTTTGTACACTTCCATACTTATTTCTGTTCCTGAAATTTCTCTTATACTTTTATTGGGATCATTTGTAACTGCCAACAAAACATTCAGTTCATTTTCCTCGGTAACAATGGTTTTCGTTCTTTTCTTTTCTTTTCATATACTGCAGTAACGGTACGACTAAAACGATCCATCACTTTTAGAAATTCCGTTTACCGGTAATCGGCGATCTGAAATCTTGTGATTCACCTTTACTGCTAAAGCAATTTTATGGCATTCACCTAGTATCCATATCATATCGACTAATTCCGCATTAGAAAAATTCATAATGAAATCAAAATTTGTAGGTAAATAACAAGGAAATTAGCCGTAAACTGAAACATTCATTTTAAAACCTTGATATACAAATAATACTACCTCTGTCCAATAATACTTTACAGTCATGGCAAACTGTAAAAACTTCCAGTGCCAAAAATATCGCTTTTACTTTTAGAAATCTAAATAGATTAATAACTGTAAGATTTAGGTAATGGAATGCTTAAGAACAGTAAGATTATTTCAAGTAATTTTCAGAGATGATATAATATAGAGGCCGTTCCGCTTAAAATAACCAAGACAATCATGGTGTGTTTTGGATCACCCTGTACAAAAATAAAAGTGATAAGTTTTAATAAAACCAGAGTTATTTTGCCCATGAGAGATTTGCCCTCAATTGTTTATTCTAAATAATATAGGGTGACGATTTCACAGATTTTCACATAGAAATGGCCATATCTTTAGAAGTACCCTGCAGAACCTAATAAAAACCTTTATCATTGAATAGGAAAATGAGGCTAATTGCAATTTGGCATAATATACACGATGTTCCATTAATAAAACGTAAATTTGATATGCTGTAGCTTTGTGATATTGTTACACGTCCAAACCGCACTAGGCGTCGTGTAGGCTTACTAATGTAAGCGGGTTGCCAAGCCAGCTAACAGGAGATGGGCGTGGTCGAAATAATAAGCAAAATGGATGATTAATAAGCTCAAACACCTTACACATATACTCAAATAGCTCAAATCGGGAAAATATGTCTCTAGGCGCCACCACAATCGATACTTCGCTAAAATAATTGTCTTAAGCTGGATGTTAATTAACCCTACTTGATTGTGGAAAGTAGGATTGTGCTTACTCGGTAAACTCATATACGAAGGTTCTAAAACAAACACTCGTCCCAAAACAATTCAACTCAAATAAATTTAGTACTACCCATGGTTATTAACAACTTTTGAACACACCTCGTAAACTAAAATATCCAAAACAAAAGTTATAATACGGTAACTGAATATTTTCTGCGTATCCCTCGTATACACCTATAACGTTAAGTTCCTATTTATTAATGAATAAAATATCTTGTCATTCAATATTCGATAATTAATTTTGAAAACTTCTAAATAAAATTTATCACTCAAATTCATTCAATGAACGCTATCTTTTAAATTTACTTTACTTCTTATAATATTTGACATTCGTAAACATTTACGGTTTCAAAACTCAAACTTTTATTATACTTAATGAAATTTTTAAGACAACAGCTGATCTATTAATAGTGCATTGCTCTAATGAAACTGACATAAAAATTTTGTAATCCACCTGGTTAAATAAACAACAGAATAAAACATTTAACGATAAATATATATTGTCCTGCATAAAATAATCAAAAACACAAATATTTACATATATTACATCAGCGTGGTTGAAAGTTAAACCACCAAGTACCACTTTGCAATCTTACTCCTAAAACAAACCATACAATACGACTCAAGAACGATTATCTTTTCGTTTCAAAAACTAATTTTATAATTTAAACAACTATACTCAAACAAACTAACAAAGATAATCGGCTAAAGGTTCATAAAATTCTTAATCTAATTTCTTACTTAACAAATTTGTCCATAAATCCTTGGCTTTTCTTTCTTCTTTCTTCCGTAAATTAATTATGTAGTCCATTGGTAATTCCTTAAAATTGCCTGAAGCACATACAATGCTTCACAATTTCACGAACACTTATTCCTTACTGTGCACCACAAATAGTCTAATAACACGTAATAAACTGTATACGTTTGGTTGCCTATTAAAATTTCTTGCAACCTTTTCACAAATTAGTCCCTATATAAATAAACTTTCAATGTCATATAACGTTACTTAAACTTTGGCTTAATATACAATGAACCCTTCGTTCACTTAACAGGTGGTCTCATAAATACTTTTAGCTGAATCTCGTTACAACACGCGCTGCCCTTACACTTAACATAACAACTGTTATCTTTTTCAAATCTGCTTACGCACTATTATTTTCTTGAAGATAAACAAACTAATTTTTACCTTCAACGTCACTTTTAAATTATGTATTGTTTATGAATGTCTTTTTCAATTTATCCCCCGGTTCGGGTAACGCAGTTAATTAAACAATTACTGCCTCATTAAAATTTCACAAACATACTCCAACTTCGTCACAGTCTATCCCACACTACCTCGCACGCGCCTTCCGCCAACAGCCAAAACCGAAAGCTTAACTGCCTACCTCTAACTTCAACTAACTAACTCACTCTCTGACTTCCTATTTATAACTTCAGTCATCCATCTTTAAACATGTCTTCCTTCCGCGTTATATTCTCCAATAAAATTCATTCAAAACTACATACTTCCAACAACTGCTTCCCTCTATACAAGCACGCGTGTAATTACAATACATCGCCATATTTGTTTTCACTTACAAATTTTCAATTACTTCTGAAGAAACCATTTTTCGTCATTACATTCGTTCAGTGGCCCCTCTGGACCATTACGCAACTTTTAACCGTTATCTCCAACCTGCGCTCGATCTCGTTCCGCAACATTTGCAAAAATCAGTACAGTCTAATGTCTCAAATTCCATATACACACATTTATTCTCAAAACAATTGCACAACATTACAAAACTTTCTGAAATTATCACTTAAACATACCCAATCTTTCTCTACATATTTTCTAAAACATTCCACACTTATTCTTCACATTTTCTAATCAAGATTACCCATTTTATCTTCAAACATTCCTTTCTTTATCATCAGCAAAACAGAAGCAATCCAGTGGAAAGCATTATCGTCCCATAGTCAAATTTCTCTTCACATTTACATTCATCAAAATCTAATTATTCCAACACTAAAGTCTTTATAACATTCAAATACACGTCTCTACATACTAAATAATATCTTTCCTAAAATTCCAGTGGCGTATCATACACCCACATACTTTATGCACACAAAAAAAATTTTTTTTTCGTTCAAACTCAATACACTCGTGCTCAACACGTAATACACGTCATTACAACATCCTATATACAGGGTGCGTCATCGCAACCTGACACCTCCTCCACAAGGAGATTTTCTTCCAGAAAACTCAAAAATACTGGTCCTAAGAGACCTACACAAAGTCAAAACTAGAACACTTCACCGAGGTCCGCTCGTGAAGTCACAACCCAACTAAATACGACGGCTATACCGAAAGTGGTCTAAAACCAAAATAACCCTAATCTAAGTAATCCTAACTATATACGACGGCTATACCGTAAAGTGGTCAAAACCAAAATACCAAAACCTTCCACATGGGACTCAACTCCCCGTCAAGACCAAAGTCTCACCCTACCTCGACACACCCCTTTGATTAGTCGCCTCTTACGACAAGCAGTTGGCCTCTGCTGTAGGAAAATTCTAAGGCCGTCCCTACACAGCCAAGGTGCCCCAAGGACACAAACAAAACAGACAAATTCTGATACAAAAGAAAATAGAAATAGTCAATTCTACACGCCCGATAGTTTTTCCGACCAACCTACCAATAGCAATCTGACGGTAAAAATAACCAACAAAATTCGATCTATAATTCAATAGCCTAACCTACTATATACAATACTAAAATCTTAACTAACTTAATCGTCTGACGGTCTAAACTTTAAATCTTTAGCATGCCATATGCCTCTAGAGTCGCCCGAGGCGTCCGATAACTCATACGTCTGATACGAAACTTTTTTCTTTATATAAAACGGTCCAATAAATTTAGGTGCTAATTTCGCGGCAAAATAACGCGACGCGTCCGATAAAACATAATTCTTCCGCCACACAGTATCTCCTACTTGAAAAGTAGCTAATCTTCTTCGTAAGTCGTAATTCTTCTTACTTCTAATATACGCTGCATTCAATCTTCTCTTAATGTCATCATATACTTCACGAAAAACATTGCCTCTAGCAATTAAAGGTTCTATTCGCAAACGCGACGTCATTCAAAGTATTACCCACTACGGGTTCTCCATGTCTCGTTCCATCGAGATTAATTTCTCTACCAAAATTCGCAAAATACGGCGTCATCCTGTAACTTCATGAGTAGCTGTCCTAATTGCACAAGCCACCTTCGCTAAATACTTGTCCCAATTTCTCTGATTATCTTCAACTATGATGCTAACATAGTCTTCATTACTCGATTAACCCTTTCTGTTGGGTTCGCCTGAGGGTGATAATTGCATTAAAATGATCTTGGCATTATACGATGCCACCATATTCCTAAAACTGCACTTCTAAATTGTGATCCGTTATCACATAACACATACAACGGTACACCAAATAATAAAAACACATTTTCTTCGATATTCTTCACAACACCCGCGGCCGTAGCCGTACGTAACGGAAAAATAACACAAACTTCTAAAATAATCTGACACTACTAGAACATAACTATAACCACTTTTAGACCTAGGAAGAGGTCCCACAATATCCGTCGAAATCATTTTCCACGGTTTATCGATAACAGGATGCTGAGTCATCAATCCTGCCGGTAATCGCTGTTCGGGTTTATGTGCTATACACACTTCACACTTATTCACATAACGTTTCACATCATTCTTTAACTTTGGCCAATAATATAATTTCGAAATACGCTCATATGTCTTGAATATTCCTAAATGCCCTGCAGTAGGTTCGTCATGATACTTTCTCAACATTTCACTACGCTTCGCCTTCGAATTACTTCACGCCAACTTTCCGCGTCTTCACGTAAATTCGGATAACTACACGTCACATGCTTATATAACCTCCCATCTTGAACTCTCCATTTTGGATACGCTATCGGTCGATTCTCAATACATCTCTTCATTCTTTCAATCCATTTATCTTCTACAATATCGTCTTCTATTATGGTCTTCGCCGGTAATGTCACTGTCGGTATTATCTTCACTACACGTTTCCTCAATAACGGAACTGATCGCGATAAGGTATCGGGTACTACATGATCTCTACCCTTCCTATGTATAACTTCAAAATCATACTGCTGGAGCCTAACTGCCCATCGAGCCAAACGTCCTGTTGGATCCTTCAAATTATGTAACCATACTAAAGATGCATGGTCCGTAATAACGCTAAACTTAACCCTTCGATGTATGGTCTTAGCTTCTCTATCGACCATAACACCGCCAAACACTCCTTCTCCGTAGTCGAAAACTTCCGTTCGCTACGCGTCAATGATCTACTATTATAACATATAACCTTTCCACTCCATCAATAGTCTGAGTCAAAACTGAGCCGATTCCATAATCCGATGCGTCAGTTTGAATCGAAAACGGTAAACCAAAATCTGGACACGTCAAAATAGGTGCTGTCACTAAACAATTCTAATAATATCTAATGCTTCACTACATTCTTCCGTCCACTCAAAGCGTACATTTTTCTTCAATAATTTCGTAAGAGGTGCGATAATAGACGAGAACTGCGCGATAAAACGCCGATACCACGATGCCATACCGATAATTCTTCTAATTTCCGACGCCGTAGTCGGAACCGGAATCTTCAAAATCGCTTCAACCTTCTCGGGATCAACTGATAAACCGGTAGAATTTACCACATAACCAAATAACGCAATTCGTCACGACAAAAGGAACACTTGTCCTTGCTCAACGTTAAACCTGCCCGTTCAAAACGCTTAAACACTTCCGTTAACACTTCAATGTGTTTCAAACGTCGGTGTACAAATTATAGTATCATCAAGATAAACAAATACATAAGGTTCCAATTCTAAACCAATAACACTGTCAATTAATCGTTGCCACGATGCCGGTGCATTAACTAAGCCAAAAGGCATTCTCTTAAACTGATAAAGACCCCTATTGGGTACCGTAAAAGCCGTAAACTCTTTTGAATCCTCTGCCATTGGCAGTTGCCAATACGCAGACTTAATATCTAAAGACGAAATAAACTTCGCGTCACGAAGACGATCTAAAATTGACGAAACGTAAGGGATAGGATAAGCATCCTTCTCCGTAACCTTATTCAACTTGCGATAATCTACACAAAACCTATATTTCCCGTCCTTCTTTTTGACCATAACAATGGGACTAGCCCATGCACTACTCGATTTCTCAACCACTCCAAGCTTCAACATTTTCTCTAACTCATCATCAATATGTTTCTGCATAAATGGTGATACACGATAATACCTCTGCTTAATAGGCTCACTATTGGTCCTAATTCGGTGCTCTACCAAATTTGCGCATCCTAACTCTTTCTCCTTAGTCCTCACAAAATAATCCTCAACTAAATTGTCTAATAAATTCAATTGTTCGGTAGTCAAATCTAAACGTGAATGTATTACTAAATCCCTAGTCTCTAAAATTTCAATTTCACTTAAACTTTCAAACTGCCATTCACCTCTACGAAAATCAGGTACAATACCTGCCTTTTTCCAAAAATCCCATCCTAAAATCATCTGATGTCTTATATCGGGTACAATAATCACGTCCATTATAACAATTTTCCCTCTAATTTCAATCGAATCGTCACAGTGCCTACAGATAACACTTTCTGGCCATTCGCCACAACACACGTAGTCACACGCTTACTTCTACACCTAACTCCTAACCTTTCTAAACTATTCCACCCTTTTCTTCCCAAAATCGTTCTAGAAGAACCACTATCCAAGAGTGCTAACATAGACTGACTATAAACATTAACATAAATAAACGGTCTCTCATCTGAACCCTGATTGTCAAACATATACTCCATTAAAACTTTATTTTTCGAAAACGTTATCTCTGCCTTATTTCGAGAACTATTATAAAAGATAGCCGACTGTACAAAAATTTCGGAAGACAATATGCGACTGTCTATTGCCTCCTTTCCCCATTTCCCTGATTACGTGGAAATCGTGAACATTTAGGACATGTCCTAACGGTAAAATCTGCCCTACCACATCGATAACAATACATATTCTTTTTCGGTACCTGACACTGAACTGCCTTATGATTGCCTTGCTTGCAATTCCAACACAATAAAGGTTTCGCCACATTCATAGTCTTTCTGGACCCAGACGGTTTCACTTCCACTCTCTCAGATACCTTAACTTCGTCACCCTTCACAACATTACGTGACTCACTCACACTCTCTACTTCACGTACATATGCTAAATCAGTCTCTAAATCCGACTTTCTCCTACTCGGGGGTACGTAACTGTCCATTGCCTGTATACGTTCTTCAATCAATCTCCCATACTTAATTAAATCACTAATAGTACTAATTTGGGTAAGTCCTAATTGAGTCTGATAAATAGGAGCGATATTTTTACATAAAATTCTTAATTGTCTATCCTCAGATAACCCTTCATTAAGTCGCGAAAATAATGTGCGCATAATCGCCACATAAATACCCATAGGTTCGTCAGACGCCTGTGTGCGTCGCTTAATTTCCTCAATTAATCTCTCATCGTAATCACTTGGCTGGAATTGCAAACGCAAAGATTCCACCAATTCACCCATGTCTTAACCTCTTTCCTAATTGACCTGACATAAATAAGTGCTGTACCGGTAAACAAATCTAAACATTCTGCAAACAGTTGTTCATCCTTAACATTACGGGAAACTTGTAACTCACTAATTCTTTCCAAAAACGCATTTAACGACAAAGACTTAATGTCACCTGAAAAAGAGATGTTCCACTTGCATACGGGAACACTCTTCGCTACAGTCATAATAGGTGCTACGTTTACTAAAGGGTCAACTATTGGTAATTCAGTCTTAAAATTAGTTGATGGTGAAGCCATCACGTCATCTGTACTTATCCCTACATTAGCGGGAGTCCTAACTACTACTTGCCTATCTAAAATTTCATAATTCGACACTAAAATTGCCATACTCGTAATAAAGTCCTCTTTCTTTATTTTCTACATCAGTTTTTGCCACAACATTATTAATTCTATTAAAATATACTTAAATTTTGTCTCAATAGTCGCTATAATTTTCGTAGTCACGTTACTATGTAATTCATCAATTAATTTCAATTTCACCTTAGTCTCGTTAATAGCTAACCTATCAGTATCAAATTCAAATGGGTACGGGGTCGCGTACTGCCCCTACCCGCAGCTTCTTCACTATAAATATTCCTAAGTGCTTTCCGTAAAGCCGTAATACCTAAGGAAGCATCGCCTCCCTAATAGCTATCTCATACTTAATCTCATTCAACGTC
This sequence comes from Vesta saturnalis, assembly GCA_036346205.1. Taxonomy (NCBI): domain Eukaryota; kingdom Metazoa; phylum Arthropoda; class Insecta; order Coleoptera; family Lampyridae; genus Vesta; species Vesta saturnalis. Next base: position 1,209,291 of record JARFJB010002428.1, on the reverse strand, counting down.
AAACAATCAATATGGATCTTATATCCCATCTTAACAAATAAAGGTTTCCCAAAATACTTCAAAAATATCCTAAACAACTCGTTAATACCACCAAAATATCTTTCCAAACAAAGGAATTCACTTAACACACCATAAACTCAAAGTCACAAATGTAAATGCCTAAACACTAATTGTCTCCTCACAAAAAAAAATTGCTATACGACTCAACATTCACTAATCTCAACAAGTCCAATCGATAATTCGTCAACAATCAGTAATCTAAACTTCAGAATCCAAAATTCTACTACAATATTTCATCAAACATCAAAATTAAGTCACATTCAATCTCAAGGCCCCACGTTGGGCGCCAAATAATTATGTTACACGTCCAAACCGCACTAGGCGTCGTGTAGGCTTACTAATGTAAGCGGGTTGCCAAGCCAGCTAACAGGGAGATGGGCGTGGTCGAAATAATAAGTAAAATGAATGATCAATAAGCTCAAACACCAAACACTTATACTCAAATAGCTCAAATCGGGAAAATATGTCTCTATGCGCCACCACAATCGAAACTTTGCTAAAATAATTGTCTTAAGCTGGATGTTAATTAACCCTACTTGATTGTGGAAAGTAGGATTGTGCTTACTCGGTAAACTCATATACGAAGGTTCTAAAACAAACACTCGTCCAAAACAATTCAACTCAAATAAATTTAGTACTACCCAGGTTATTAACAACTTTTGAACACACCTCGTAAACTAAAATATCCAAAACAAAAGTTATAATACGGTAACTGAATATTTTCTGCGTATCCCTCGTATACATATAACGTTAAGTTCCTATTTATTAATGAATAAAATATCTTGTCATTCAATATTCGATAATTAATTTTGAAAACTTCTAAATAAAATTTATCACTCAAATTCATTCAATGAACGCTATCTTTAAATTTACTTTACTTTATAATATTTGACATTCGTAAACATTTACGGTTTCAAAACTCAAACTTTTATTATACTTAATGAAATTTTTAAGACAACAGCTGATCTATTAATAGTGCATTGTCAATGAAACTGACATAAAAATTTTGTAATCCACCTGGTTAAATAAACAACAGAATAAAACATTTAACGATAAATATATATTGTCCTGCATAAAATAATCAAAACACAAATATTTACATATATTACATCAGCGTGGTTGAAAGTTAAACCACCAAGTACCACTTTGCAATCTTACTACTAAAACAAACCATACAATACGACTCAAGAACGATTATCTTTTCGTTTCAAAACTAATTAATAATTTAAACAACTATACGCAAACAAACTAAAAAGATAATCGCTAAAGGGTTCATAAAATTCTTAAATCTAATTTCTTACTTAACAAATTTGTCCATTAATCCTTGGCTTTTCTTTCTTCTTTCTTCCGTAAATTAATTATGTGTAGTCCATTGGTAATTCCTTAAATTGCCTGAAGCACATTACAAGCTTCACAATTTCAAACACTTATTCCTTACTGTGCACCCACAAATAGTCTAATAACACGTAATAAACTGTATACGTTTGGTTGCCTATTAAAATTTCTAGCAACCTTTTACACAATTTAGTCCCTTATAAATAAACTTTCAATGTCATATAACGTTACTTAAACATTGGCTTAATATACAATGAACCCTTCGTTCACTTAACAGGTGGTCTCATAAATACTTTTAGCTGAATCTCGTTACAAACACGCGCTGCCCTTACACTTTAACATAACAACTGTTATCTTTATTCAAATCTGCTTACGCACTATTATTTTCTTGAAGATAAACAAACTAATTTTATCTTCAACGTCAATTTTAATTATGGTATTGTTTATGAATGTCTTTTCAATTTATCCCCGGTTCGGGTAACGCAGTTAATTAAACAATTACTGCCTCATTAAAATTTCACAAACATACTCCAACTTCGTCACAGTCTATCCACACTACCTCGCACGCGCCTTCCGCCAACAGCCAAAACCGAAAGCTTAACTGCCTACCTCTAACTTCAACTAACTAACAATCACTGACTTCCTATTTATAACTTCAGTCATCCATCTTTAAACATGTCTTCCTTCCGCGTTATATTCTCCAATAATATTCATTCAAAACTACTAGTTCCAACAACTGCTTCCTCTATACAAGCACGCGTGTAATTACAATACATCGCCATATTTGTTTTCACTTACAAATTTTACAATTACTTCGTGAAGAAATCATTTTTCGTCATTACATTCATTCAGTAGCCACTCTGGACTATTACGCAACTTTTAACCGTTATCTCCAACATGCGCTCGATCTCGTTCCGCAACATTTGCAAAAATCAGTACAGTCTAATGTCTCAAATTCCATATACATACATTTATTCTCAAAACAATTGCACAACATTACAAAACTTTCTGAAATTATCACTTAAACATACCCAATCTTTCTCTACATATTTTCTAAAACATTTTACACTTATTCTTCACATTTTCTGACCAAGATTACCCATTTTATCTTCAAACATTCCTTTCTTTATCATCAGCAAAACAGAAGCAATCCAGTGGAAAGCATTATCGTCCCATGACAAATTTCTCTTCACATTTACATTCATCAAAATCTAATTATTCCAACACTAAAGTCTTTATAACATTCAAATACACGTCTCTACATACTAAATAATATTTTCCTAAAATTTCCAGTGGCGTATCATACACCCACATACTTTATGCACAACAAAAAATTTTTTTTCGTTCAAACTCAATACACTCGTGCTCAAAACACGTAATACACGTCATTATAACATCCTATATACAGGGTGCGTCATCGCAACCTGACAATATACTCTGTATATTATTAAACAATTTCAAAATGTGCAGCTAGACTTTATGTATAGCTTTTATTTTATTTTATTCGTAACTCTCAAGGTAACGGATTATCGAACTTCAGTATAAGTTGATCACTGTATGTATAAAAGTAAATAACAGGAGTGCAAGGTACAACCAGGGCTAACCATAAAATGCAACATTTAGCAATTACTGTCATTGAAACGATTCAAAATACGTTTGAAGGCAGTAAGAGCAATGGAGAAAATATTGATATGATGTATATGATTGGAGATGTTAAACAGAAGCGAGGTCTTAACTGTTCAAAATTTTCTCGCCGATAGTTCGCAATAACAAACTTCCAGTGTTGTTAGGGCGAAAATGGCATAGAACGTAGGTAACAAATAAGAGATGGTCTAGCTCAGTGGAAAAATCTTGCTACTAATTTTGCGTTTAGATAGCTTCGTAATATGTAAAAACAGTAAGTGTTTGTCACAGATCATTTGGCCACAAGGATGTTTATAAATGTCAATGTAGCGTAACACCTAAGTGCCAAAGGTCACTACTAGTTCCGCACAATACATTGTTACCTGTTAAACTCAAATGTGAATCAGTGAATTACAGCCCGTAAATTAGTTCCTATAAAACTTCAAAATAATTGCACGTACGCAGAACACTGGCTGCAAATAAACCAGCTGATTGGTCAATGCTCTAGTTACCTGTGTTCACGTTATATCTCAAAACTTATCTCTTAAATTGAAATTGTGTTAAAAAACTCAAAATAGCAAATTAGCTAGTACATAAATCTTCGCAAATCTTTGTTAAAGCTTTCCTGAGAACAATAAAAAATAATTAAATGTTGTCGCTGTTTAGTTGCAAGAATAAAAATTCTACACAATAAATAAACGACTGGGTAATTTGTACGTAAACAAAATATCTCATCTTTTGAATTTGGACCATACGTAAATAATAACGCAGTAATAATGAAATGTAGTCACAATAATATGATACATGTAAAGAAATAGTCCCAAATTCATAAACACTATTCCTATATTACAATAAAATTAAACAGAATTAAAATTAACTATCAGCGTGTTGATACGGATGCTAAAACATCATTAATTGTAAAATCTATTAATTAAATAATTAAAAACCATTTCTTCAAATCATCAGTGCGGTGAAAACGAAATGAGTTTTGGAAACCGAATGTAGAAGAAACATTACGTCATAGCATCAATCCACCTCGAGACAAATATCGCTGTAACAATATGTTTTCCTTACCTAAAATCTTGAAAAAATACTCTAAACCAACGTACTATAAAAACCACGCTCTTTGTCTTTTAAAATAAATTTTATCAACATGAATACCGACTTTCTCGGCAATTCTTTAATTCTGTAAGCTACGTTTCCTGATGAAATTTTAATTTACAAAGTATTAACCTTCAATGGTACAATTTTAACTCAAGTAACCATAATTAAGGATACTTAAAATAAAAATTACTTTTACTAATATACAATTATCAACGAGTGGGACCTAATTGTGAATTAAAAAGCTTCAATCTATTAACAACAAACGAAATACCGAAAACATCTGTACACCGTTCATAGAATTTGGTCTCCAATTTGTGATAAGTCTGCATATACTCAAGCAAAGTAAAAATTTGTAATGCTTCCAAAATTTATACTTGACTACAACCAAATGTTTAGTAATCTATACCTCATTCACAAGATTGGGTACCAATAAATGTCTTAAATTTCGAGAAAACAAAAGAATCAATGGTACTTTTTAATCACATGCGACAGTGTGTCACATTGTATAACTATTGTAGTACTTTAGCAGGTACTCATGTCATATAAGGGGTTATTAATTATTTGGATGTTTTAAATGGTAAATATTAATTACTCTGAGAAATTCTTGGTAGAAATGTATTTAATTATTTATTAATTATACTTAAGTACAAAATATTTGCTTAATTAGGATTCTTTGAAGTAAGTGATGTTAATCGGCAACTATCAGCAACATACAACTTTAATCTCAGAAGAATGTCAATTACCAGGCTCTTTCAATAAAAGAAAAGCAATTCTAATCTTTGCCGAGGACTGCCCATTAGAACCAATTAGATCCTATTTGCTAGAAAGCATTCAGAACTAGGTAAGTATTAATGTTCCACCTCATTCGACAATAATCACCGTTAATGTGAGCATAATACTATTAATTCATCTTCTAACTTGTGAAAACCGTTTGGTGTTAAGTATAGTGCTCGTAAAAATGAAAACGTCGTGAGTAAACGGCAGAAGCAAAACTACTCACAGGATGGGTTCATCCACGTCTTCGGCCGAATGAGTGCTTGCGGGGCGAAACTATTTTGGCGATGTCACAGAAAAGAGCTCTGTAAGGCTCGAATCCACAATGCTTGTATTGGCAAATTATCGGAAGTTGCCACGGCATGGAGCATTAAAGAAGAGAATCCAAAGAAAGTGATATCTTATGAGAGCGGCACCTCCTGAGTCCGAAGTGTAGAGGACTTAATAATTTCAGATGAATATAAAGTTTACGAGCACCAGCCCAGGATTCGAGAAGATTTTTTACTGGATGATAGTGGTCCAGTTCCAGAAAGGATTCTAATTTTTGGGCGTGAGCGGAATCTCTGCGTAAGTATTTTTTGTTTTACATTATGTGCACTATAACGAACACCGTCTGGATGGTTTTGGGAAAAACATTTAATTTTATAAAAGGAATTTTGGCTTTCCTTCATTGTATTATGAGAATCCGACCACTGGTTCATAGATGGTATCTTCAAATTGACGCCACCTTTATTTTCTCAGGTATACGTAATCCTGGCACACAAATTTGGCGGACTTCATCCATTTTATACGTGCTTCTTGTCAACAAGCCAGGTGCTACATACACAACAATGTTAGAAATAAAAATTTAGAGCCTAATTTGAATCCAGCTCATACATCAATGTAATTTCAGGTGCGATTTCAGCATTAAAAACGTGTTTCCAACTGCGGAAATGCAGGGATATTTTTTTACACATCACTGACTTAAACTTGACTGGTCGTTACAATAAGGATCCGATTTGCTCAACAGGCAAGAATGGTAGTGTCCCTTGTATTTGCACCAACTAGATATTTAGATGACGGAATAGACAGGTTAGCAGATGTGTTGTCCGTGGAGCTACAACCGCCTTGCAATGGTTCGAAAATTCTTATGTCGGACGAATGAATCGTCCCGGAAACGTTAGGAAGACTACAATTTCTCCCCGGCAATGTGGTCCTTGTACGATCGCGTAGTAAATGAAATGGAGAGAATCAACAACCACGCTGAAGCGGCCCATCGACGTCTTTAAGCAGAAATAGGAATGGATCATTCAATTTTATGGAAGCTTATAGATGGATTAAGAAGAATCCAAAAAGGTCGTGATATGTTCTATGAGCACCTGATTGCAGGTCATGAACCACCAAAAAAGTAAAAAAAATGTCGTGCTGCTGATACGTAAAAACAATAGTTGGTGATTACGCAAACCGAGATATAATAAACTATCTGCGTGGTATATCTGACAATTATGAGATGAATTCGTAACTTTCGAATAATTTTTTTCTATTATTTCACAATACACATACATATATTATCTATTTGTACATATTAGTTATAAGTGCATTAAAAAATATTTTATTATGGCATCTACACTATTTCCTATTGTTATTCTTATTTGGTTGTGGGTATGAATTTTTATGTTTGCAATAATTGATAGAATTACTTTTTCTTGTGTTGGATAATGCTAGAAATAGTGTGAATTTACGTTTGTAATGTTTTTATGCTAAAACGAGCAATGAGAGATAATACTATAACATCGTCTGCTAAGGACTATACCTTGTTAATAGAACTGTCCTCGAGGTTTACAGAAGGAGTCCATAATAGTTATCTTGGCATTAGATGGTCTCCTGATACTGAACATGGTCACTATTTGGAGGCACGGTACATTATCTTGTCTTGCAGTTTTACCATCGGACGATTTTCTGAAACGTAAGAAGGCTGTGGAAGCTTATTTTCCAATATAAATAAATATGATTACAATAAAATTGTGCTATGTACTGTGTAAACGTTGGAAGGAGACCCTAGGTCATACCTGTTTGGGATTCAAACGACACTATGAGGGAACATACCAATTCTAAGAAAGAAGGAAGGTCTGGTCAGACCAATATGATGTTAAATTACAATAATGAGCAAGGTCAATAAAAATTCAAAATTAGTTTCATGTACACACAATGTTTATAAACCGTAAAACAACACAATAAGTAAAACAGTTGACAGTTTATAAATAATATGAAAGCAATTTGTAAATTATATGCTATTCCGTGCTTCACAAAATTGATATTGGGCAAAATGTATCTGTGTTGTTTTCTTCCTTTAGATACTTTTTCGTTTACTTGTGGACCTAGTCACGTTCCAGAGGCAAGAAAAAATAGGCACACAGTGGGATGTAAACCCATAAAATATATATATAAAATATATACGCCAAAACGCCTCGCGCCGAAACGGCTCGTGTCGAAACGTCTTCGTGCCGAGTTATCTCGCGTCGAAAAGGCCTCGTGCCCATCCGTCTCCGCGCCGAAATGTCTTTGCGCTGAAACAGGCTCGCGCCGGATCAGTCATGCCGAATCGGCTGTGCCTAAACGTCGTAGACCGCTCACAAAACGGTATTCTAGGTTCGAAAAATAAATTTTATTACCATCAGTACCACAACATATTGCCTGCATTATCCCAGTTGATAGACATATTTTTGGCGGTGCAACTAATGGAATACCGGTACTACAACTTGGATTTAGAAAACAGCGCAGCATGGGGATGGCACTTAGAGCAATTTCAAATGACGTTCACATTTCTATGTTCCTTAGTTACTATATTGGCATTACAACATTACAACATTGTTACTATATCCGTTTTACTCGACCAAAATAGAACATTTGATCTGGCTAAGCTTAAGTCTTTTCGGTTTAGTGGTGCTACATTAAAGTGGTTCCATAAGTATGTCGGTGACAGATCGCAAACGGTAACCATTAATAAATAAACGTCTGATCTTGCATCAGTCCTAATCGAAGTTTCACAAGGAAGTGTATTTGGGCCTATCCTGTTTTTGATGTTTATAAAGGATCCCCCAGTTTGTATTAGGACTGTAAATTTGATCTATATGCAGACGATTTACATATACATACAGTTATCCTGCCACCTTAATTATTTTTAAGATACTAGCATTAAAATAAATGAAGGCATTGTTAGTTTAATATTTGGCTAATAAGTAACACTTTTACTAACGAGCGAAAAATTAAAATTATGGGAATTCAATGCAACAGTGGTCTTTCACTTGAAGCACACGTACATAAAACTTACAATCTTTCGTTTATGAAAATTAAATACTTAAATCTAAACTTATAATTACTCCATTTCATGTAAGATATCAAAACTTTGAAATGTTTTTATCTAAGCTAACCATGTACTGGGAATTGGAATACCTGTCCAGTATTCCGACATGATTTAAATGAAGTCTGGTGCACATAAGATAATGATACGTTACAATATACTTATAAATCCAGTCCATAAGATTAGTAAGTTTAAAGGTAGTTACTTTAAATCGTGGCGTCTTTATTTAATACATCAAAACGGTAATTAATAGTTAACATACCTAACGTGTGACTGAATCATATACTAATTTAGAAAGAAAATTTCATATTATTATTAGTATAATATAAATAATTCTTATTATTCTTATGGACCGGTTTATTTGGCGTCTCGTTTAATTGATTCTGTTTGGGTGTAAGTAGGCTTTGTTATCACACCGAATTGCAGCTTCACTACCGTGGAAATTTTGTATCTTTTTCAGACAAAGGTCGCTTTCGATTATTAAGTTGATTAACTGTTGGTTCGCGTGTAGACCGGCAATATTTATATTTAATTCAGATTTAGGTGTATTTATGGTGTAAGGCCCTTGTGGGCAACTTTACTTATATATACCAAAGCAACTTGAGTAATATTATAAGTTTTGTTATGAACGAATAAGTTCAAAGGTAAATATGCAATCAAAAATTATTATTAATTTTATTAAGTACATAAATAAAAAGTTTACCTAGAGTAGAATTTGAACCTACGACCTGTACTTTGCAAGAGTACGCGCTATCGAGATTCAAGCCCCAATCGATGTAAATTTTGTCTGTATGTATGTAGAACTGATGTAAATTCCTGCTCGAGGTAAACTTTTTATTTATGTACTTAATAAAATTAATAATAATTTTTAATTACTTATTTACCTTTGAACTTATTCGTTCATAACAAAACTTATAATAAATTAACTAATAAATAATTCTGGAAATACAACTAAACTAAGATTATAAAAAATGAATATAAATTAAAATAATATGTTCTGGTATTAAATAATGACGTTAAACAATAAATCAAAAGATAATTTAATACAGAAATAGATTGTGAAATCTTCAGTGGTTCCTGGTGGTTAGACCACCAACCTTGATGGCGGTCGTGGACGGGTGCAGCCTCGGGCATCAAGACCTGTATTTGGGGGATTTACTTCCCTTTCAGTGGTTTTCTGTAATCAACATAGTTATAACTTGTTGAAAATATAAATATAAGAAAAATGGCACTGCCGGTTTTGAAGTGTGAAATGTTATAAAAGTTTTTAGTATTAATCGGGATAATGTGTATATTTGAGTACCTGCCAGATTACTTGGATATTTATTTGCAACAGGTGAGTTTTATTTTGAGATTATTTTGAACTAATAAATCCTACTGAGATTGAGGTTAACTTGTGCATACCACGGCTCTTTTACTGCAATGGGGAATAATTACTTGAGCTTTGATCAATTATTTGAAATAACTGGATAAGGTGGTTTTAGGGCAATTGAAATAGAAATTTGAATTGTAAGAAATTGGGTTAATATCACATTGGACCATGGCATTGAACTACTTATAATACTGGTTTTATATACACACGGAAAATGTGTTCAAAGAGCGGTATTAATTTCTTAGACTACAATTAAATTAAATACGTACATAGGGTAGAAAATAATTGTAGGAATGCGAAATAGTGCATTTGTTTTACTTTCACGTATTGAATTTATGCGAGTGCAACTTTACTATCAGATGTGTTGTCAAATTACTAAAGGTGAATAAAACGTAAATTCCATTTATTATTTGCATAAACAGGAACCTTATTTAATGTTTTGAAATGATTCACTATTTATATGACAGGAATAGTTTTAAATGGGATATTTTACTCACACGTTTTAATTGAATTTAAAACTTGGACTAAACTAGTGCAATTTTAATAATTCTCTTATTGTAATTGTAGTCAACTATTACGGAAGAACCTTTTTAATTCACTCTCGTGATACTAAACGGTACGTTTTTCGGGAGATTATCGAGATATATACTGCGAGCTTGATTCTAAATTCTCTCGCAGCCAAGTTTGTTAACTCAAGCCGAACTAGTAAATTTTTAGTTATTCCAACTATTTAGAGTTAATACGGTCACTCCAAATACGTAGAATTTCGCAGGTAATAAAGCGGGTGTTGGTGGGAATTCTCTCGCAGCCAAGTTTGGGAACTTCAGCTAAACTAGTGAATTCTAATTGGTTCTACTTATTTAAACTTAATACGGACACTTTAAATACGTAGAATATTAAGAATGGAGTAATAATAGGACGCGCCAAAGGTGCTAGCGTGAATTTTTGATCCTCCTAGCACAATGAAAAGAGATCTATAGCAAGTCTACCTTACCGCCGAAAATTAGGTAATAGGGCAAACTTGGTATAGGTCGCCAGTCCCTCCTTTGCGTCAAATTAATTATTTAGGGATTGCTTGGGTCACAGGAAATTTTCAACAATTTTTATAATTCAGGTTAGGTTTCGTAATAGTAAAATGCTTTATAACAATAAAGTAAATTGCACGAAATTGCTTTAAGAGCTAGTCTAGTTTCTAGAACAGAGAAATTATCTGAAGTACAGGAAATAAATTACTATAAATTACTATAAAAGCGGGGCTGTAGAGAAATTCTGCTGGAAAGTCTACAAAGAAGTATTTTGCAGAACAGGGTGCCGATTTACAATAAAAAGGAAAAGGCCACGTATTTCATTCCCTCCTCCAAGGGGGAGGGGGCTGATCGAGCTTTCTGAGCTCCTTCAGACACAATCATGGATTCCCAGCATCATACATACATACACTACGTATATATGCATGGTGGGATTAAGGATGGGTGTGGTCAGGATACCATTGGAAGTTAGGGAGTTAGGGTTATGAGGGGGAAAATACTACCCCAGAATTCGCCTAAGTAGCCGCACATGTTGTACGTATACGCAGTGACCATGTCGCTACATGTGTGTGAGGAAAACCACCTGAAAAAACCTCATACAAGGTAGACGGTAACAGGTATCGAACCCATTACCTCCCGAACGCTGAGCAGGTCGTGTCACCACTACGCTACTAGCTCGGTGCCGATTTACATTAAAACTTTCGCTTTTATACTTTGCGATGAAGTGGGGTTTTGGCACAATGGATTTGCACATATTAAAGGGGGGAACTGGTGCGCACGCAAAAGTGCTTTTTGCTATGATATCTGGATACTGAAATAAAAAGAATAAATTGTTATTTACATTATCTCAATAATTTTTCTGGGTCATTACAATGGTCCACTGCAATTGCAGGTTTTCTTAAAATATTATTATTGTATATTGGGTTACATTAGGTATTATATTTGGCATATCACTGCATGAGCGATTTTTTTTGGTGAACATTGAAGGTAATTGCGTTTTGAAGTTTCTTGTGCAGATCATTCATAGTGTTTCGTTGATTGGTTAGAGAGTAACAAATATTAGATAAGAATAAGAATGGAAAGTAGGGGAAAGTCGGACTCTTCGGAAGACAGGATGGGTTCGACGGTTGCCATCTTCGACGGAAAACTGGGAGGTTCCCGTCCCTTCCGGCACTTAAAGGAAAATGTAGCATGTGCTTCCCCGCAGTTGTTACACCTTGCGTTAGCTGAGGATTTGTACGAGGAGGATCTGTGGCTTTCGCCACAGTTAGGGCAACGGATGGAGCGGGAAGGGTACTCCTCAGCGGCATGTCCCACCTGCGTGCAGGTAGAGCAATACTTGAGCAGATATTGCAGGATAACGGATGATTCGCAACTATGGTGTGACCCGAACATGACGACACAGCGTGCGAGGAGAAAGTCGAGTGCGGTTTTGGATGAGGTTATGACGCGGTCTAGGGATGTGGGGGTGTTCATAACCTTAGAGTTGATACGAACGACCTTGCTCACTTGTGGAAGATCGATTGCGTCCCGGATCTCTTCAGCTAGGATGTCCTTATCTACGTGACGAATCACGCAGAAAAAGAAAGGAGTCTATTAGTGGAGTTGGAGGGACGGAGACCGAAGAGTTGGATAAGGGTGACAGTGGGATCGCCGAAGTGGTATCGCAGCCTAAGCTGTGTACCACGCAGTAAGGGAGAGGAGGTCTCTAGGTTTTGAAGGTTTCGTGGAGGCGGTGGAACGTGTAGAGATGTAGGAATGTGGGGATGAGGTGGAAATGGGTTTGAATGGGAGCGTGTGCGTGAGGATGGTGACGGCGAGACGAGGGTATGTGCGTATGTGTGCGTAGGTGTCGGTGTAGGTGGTCGGACGGCGTCGGGGGTTGGCGATATAACCGTTACGGTAGCAAAGTGGCGACCGTGCTCAATCAGCGTGTTTATTGTTAGGTTTTGAAAGTAAAAAGAAAAGGAATTGTTTTAAAGAAAGGCCGAGTCTCCGTCGAGGTGCAATCTCCCCGTAGAATAAAGACTTGGAAATCAGAGACCCAAATAGAAAAGAGAGGAAAACAAGAATTAAAATAAAACAATAAATTAAAATTAATTAAAAAATATTTTTTATTAAGCAGTACCTATTTTTTACCCGACGTCGATCCTATAGTTGGCGGTGGCGGTATCCTGGATGCTTCTTTTATTTTCGTTCTTCACTCGTTCTGTATTCCGGCGGCTCCTGCTTGCTGTTAGGTTGTGGATCCTCTACTGATGACCGCTTCTTCGTATTATCTGTATGCAAGCAGTAACAGATCTAACTCCGAAACGGCGAAGATCACGATGCCGGAACGATGAGCGTATAAAACGCTAAGTTCTTTTTTTGGAATTAAGATTTTTGTAATTAAAATCACAAAAACTCTTACGCGTGAAGGGGCTTACGTTCGAGGTTCGGACTGCCCTAGTCACGCATGTGGTCTAAAGCCTTATACAGACTTTCTGCACCCGTAAAGTTTATAGCATATTACATAGGTGAATTTTTCTTACAGGCGCATTATTATGAAATCTTTCGCTGCTTTATCATTAAATAGAACGCAGCCTATCCGTTGGTGACGTATATGAATAAAGAAAACGTCCTCCTGTTCGATTGAAATATATCAAACGTATTTCCGCCAACCAAATTAATACGAGTTGGCAGTGCTCTATCGATCTTTAAATCAGAATTTGTAAGATACCGTTCAAACAATTTTTGGAAATGATGTACCATTATTGTTTATGCTTTGTTATTCAATCAGGAGTCAGGTGGCTAGTTGGTTTAGTTATAAAACTGAAACTTTGCCAAAATAGTTTGTGGTGGATATCAGGGTGTATTATCCTCATGTGAAACCCAGGTGGATGTTGTAAATAGCTATCTCAAAAGTGGATCAATGTTCTTATTTCTGTTTCTGGTTCTTCGATGCCATCATTACTTCTGTAAGAGAATGTTCGAATATAATATATTTCTTTACCTTACAAGGCAATTATTTGGTGAAGATATATAAATCGCTATTGATTGGCGGATGTAAAAAAATGTTACTTTCACAAAAAGGGGTAAACCATCTTCATTTCTTCGATTCCTGTGTAACTATTACATTTCTTTCAGTGTTGATATACGATAAGCCACTAAACCGCTCTTCGCAATAATTAAAATTGAACCAGGTTGTGGGAATCCATCACTTAAAGCTCGCTCTCAATCTAAAAGGTAACGCAAGGTTATACGATTAAAACTACAATGACTTACCTAATCTTATTTGTAGCTTCGTCATATTCGTCAGGTATTAGTCAAGTATTCGTCAAGTGCTCGTCAAGTATTTTTCAAGTATTCTTTTAAGTATCCCTCGAATCTCTTTCAATACTTACAAGACTTACAATACAATATTTGTATATAGCTGGTAGCTTTACTTAAATTACTTTTGTGCTGTTGATGTTTCGTTTAGCTGGAAGTAACTGTATGCTGTGTGTACGTTAACTATTTACTCCCTACTTGGTTTAAGTTACTGGAGTTTCCGAGAACGGGATCTAGCTGCAGGTTCGCTACTGACAACTTGAAACGTTGGCCTCTGTAATAACCAGGGTGTAAAGTATAAATACTCGTCAGCACCAGGTTAAAATTTTCTATTTTCGCATGTACTAATAAATTTCACCTTGAGTTTGGGTTACGAACTATTATATTTCAGAAGCTGCCTTTAGTAGTGATCCAACAGCTCTACGAGATAGAAAGTGCGTTTACATTATTAAGATTACTACAATTTTTAATGAATTATTTACCTTTATTGATGACGATATCTTCTACAGTGTGTTTTTTGAAAATCACGTTCCGCTTAGGAAGTTTTATTCCATTTATAAATATTTACTACTCAATCACCAATATATGTAATAAAACCGTTAGCTATAATACTGTGGGAGTATAATAACTTAATTTAGGTTATTTATGACGGTACTTTCTTTTTAAGGTCCATTTTGCAATCTTAGGGAAGGTTATCTAAAACGCTACTGTTGCGCAGCAGCATAAACGAAATGAATTTGTTATACCGGTTGTACCTTTGTTCTATTAATGTTATTACGTCACATGTTTAACGCGGAATTTTGTGCTCCTTTAAATTTTGTCTTGTAGGTTTAAGTAGTTTTTTTTTTGTAATGGTGGATAGGAGTGTTCAGTTTATAGGCACTCTCATTTTAATTATGTGGGCATTTACATGTAAATTCACGTTAGAGTAATGGTATGAACTGAACAGGCTTCTCTAATATTACCTGTAATTGAATTGGGTTAAATTTTTTTTATTATGTTGTAAAACAAAGACAAGTTTGATTTGGAACATTTTGATATTTAGGAAATACCATTTTATTAGTGATAGATGCATCCTCCTTTTCAGGTTAACGAAAAATCTTTCAACGAACCAGAGGTGGGACATTATGTCATGAGGATGGTGACGGCGAGACGAGGGTATGTGCGTAGCGTAGGTGTCGGTGTAGGTGGTCGGGCGGCATCGGGGTTGGCGATATAACCGTTACGGTAGCAAAGTGACGACCGTGCTCAATCAGCGTGTTTATTGTTAGGTTTTGAAAGTAAAAGAAAAGGAATTGTTTTAAAGAAAGGCCGAGTCTCCGCCGAGGTGAATCTCCCGTAGAATAAAGACTTGGAAATCAGAGACCCAAATAGAAAAAAGAGGAAAACAAGAGTTAAAATAAAACAATAAATTAAAATTAATTAAAAAATATTTTTTATTAAGCAGTACCTATTTGTTTACCCGACGTCGATCCTATAGTTGGCGGTGGCGGTGTCCTGGATGCTTCTTCTATTTTCGTTCTTAGCTCCTTCTGTATTCCGGCGGCTCCTGCTTGCTGTTAGGTTGTGGATCCTCTACTGATGACCGCTTCTTCGTATTATTTGTATGTAAGCAGTGACATGTCTAACTCCGAAGCGGCGAAGATCACGATGCCGGAACGATGAGCGTATAAAACGCTAAGTTCTTTTTTTGGAATTAAGATTTTTGTAATTAAAATCACAAAAACTCTTACGCGTGAAGGGGCTTACGTTCGATGCCGAGGTTCGGACTGCTCTAGTCACGCATGTGGTCTAAAGCCTTATATAGACTTTCTGCACCAGTAAAGTTTACAGCATAATACATAGGTGAATTTTTCTTACGGGCGCATTATTATGAAATCTTTCGCTGCTTTATCATTAAATAGAACGCAGCCTATCCGTTGGTGACGTATATGAATAAAGAAAACGTCCACTTGTTCGATTGAAATATATCAAACGGATTTCCGGCAACCAAATTAATACGAGTTGGCAGTGCTCTATCGATCTTTAAATCAGAATTTGTAAGATACCGTTCAAACAATTTTTGGAAATGATGTACCATTATTGTTTATGCTTTGTTATTCAATCAGGAGTCAGGTGACTAGTTGGTTTAGTTATGAAACTGAAACTTTGTCAAAATAGTTTGTGGTGGATATCAGGGTGTATTATCCTCATGTGAAGCCCAGGTGGATGTTGTAAATAGCTATCTCCAAAGTGGATCAATGTTCTTATTTCTGTTTCTGGTTCTTCGATGCCATCATTACTTCTGTAAGAGAATGTTCGAATATAATATATTTCTTTACCTTACAAGGCAATTATTTGGTGAAGATATATAAATCGCTATTGATTGGCGGATGTAAAAAATGTTACTTTCACAAAAGGGTAAACCATCTTTTTCTTCGATTCCTGTGTAACTATTACATTTCTTTCAGTGTTGATATACGATAAGCCACTAAACCGCTCTTCGCAATAATTAAAATTGAACCAGGTTGTGGGAATCCATCACTTAAAGCTCGCTCTCAATCTAAAAGGTAACGCAAGGTTATAGATTAAAACTACAATGACTTACCTAATCTTATTTGTAGCTTCGTCATATTCGTCAGGTATTAGTCAAGTATTCGTCAAGTGCTCGTCAAGTATTTTTCAAGTATTCTTTTAAGTATCCTCGAATCTCTTTCAATACTTACAAGACTTACAATACAATATTTGTATATAGCTGGTAGCTTTACTTAAATTACTTTTGTGCTGTTGATGTTTCGTTTAGCTGGAAGTAACTGTATGCTGTGCGTACGTTAACTATTTCTACTTGGTTTAATTACTGGGTTTCAAACGATCTAGCAGTTCGCTACTGACAACTGAAACGTTGGCCTCTGTAATAACCAGTTGAAGTATAAATACTGTCAGCACCAGGTCAAAATTTTTATTTTCGATGTATTAAAAATTTCACCTTGAGTTTGCGTTACGAACTATTATATTTCGAAGCTGCCTTTAAGTGATCCAACATGTCTACGAGATGAAAGTGCGTTTACATTATTAAGATTACTGCAATTTTTAATTAATTATTTACCTTTATTGATGACTATTTCTACAGTGTCTTTAAAATCATTCAGAAGTTTTATTCCATTTATAAATATTTACTACTGAATCCAATATATTAATAAACCGTTAGCTATAATACTGTGGAGTATAATAACTAATTTAGGTTATTTATGACGGTATTTCTTTTAAGGTCCATTGCAATCTTAGAAGGTTATAACGCTACTGTGAATAAACGAAATAATTTGTTATACTTACCTTTGTTCTATTATGTTATTCAGTTTAACGCGGAATTTTGTGCTCCTTTAAATTTTGTCTTTAGGTTTAATATTTTTGTAATGGTGGATAGATTTCAGTTTATAGATCATTTTAATTATGTGCTTTACATGTAAATTCACGTTAGTAATGGTATGAACTGAACAGTTCTAATATTACCTGTAATTGAATTGTAAATTTTTATTATTTTAAACAAAGACAAGTTTGATTTGAACATTTTGATATTTAGGAAATACCATTTTATTAGTGATAGATGCATCCTCCTTTTCAGGTTAACGAAAAATCTTTCAACGAACCAGAGGTGGGACATTATGTCATGTTAAAAATTAATCAATTTTACTCTTTTATAGTTGTTGCAAGTTAATATACCGCGTTTTGCCCGCCTCCTTATAGTTTGTGATATTTTGGTTATATACGAGTTTTTGTATTTTCGTTTTTGGGAAAATTAATTAATCACACGATTAGAATAGTAAGTATAAGAATAAGTCATATAATTTGTTTAGTTATTTTTGGGGAGAATTTCCCGTTCTGTATATTTGATTGATTGTTTGAAACTTTCTAATAAACTATGGTTACTGGGAGAATTGTTGTTTATTCTCCTGTTTCAAGCTTTAAAGGGTCTCTCTCTCTCTGTCTTACCAAATACTAATTTACCTTTTACTTTAAAGCTTGTGGCGCCCCTTTCTTATCCGTTTTCCTTACCATTCTGACTACAAATTCTATTTCTGCTTTCTAACTCTCCTAACCATACATTTATTCTTTATCCAGGCTTCAAAACTACCCACGCTATCCAAGTGCTCTGCCGTCACTTCACCGTTTGGCAGTTCTCAGCCGCGCGCACTCACCATTTTTATGTATATGTGTCGTGGTAGGTTAGATACGTGACAATCTTTTATTTTGCTATTTGCATAAAGTTCACGTGAATTCTTACAAAGGGTTCCATCTTCTCTTGACTATGGGATTCCGTTTAGAACATTTGATTACTTTATTACATAATTTACAGTTTTAGAGTGCAATTAGATGTGTACGTATATTTAATAGTGTAATGTGTGTTTGAACGCCCTGTAAATATGCGTATTTTTTTTCTTTTCGTTTCCTTTTTTATTTACTCAGTTCTCGTTTTCACACTAACGAAATTTGTTGTTTTTATGTCCTCACAAAGTTAAATTTATATATATATATATATATATATATATATTTTATGATTGTGGACCTGAACAGGTTAAATAAGCTATCAAAGCACTCAGGAACACTTAGGAGGATGGATAGAGGGATAATGAATTGCCAATAGATGCCTATGAACAGCTACCTTAAATTTTCTATATCATAAGTGAGAGGAAAACAGGAACTAGGGAGATCATTCCAGAGTTTAGAAGCTGTAAAAATGTGGATTGGCCGTTTGGTACGACAAGTGGAGATTTGTACTGCATACTGATGATGTGAATGAGCGAACCGAGTGTTTCTCGCAAAGATAGCCGGAGATGGTATCAAAGAATGTAATTCACCAGCACAATAGCCGTTGTAATAACGATAATACAAAGAAAGAACTGAAATCATCCTTCTATGCTCAAGGGACTGTATGTGAGAAGTTAAGGACGGGTCATTTATAAGCCTAATCGCTCTCTTTTGAATACGATCAACGATATCTAGAGCGTATTGGGGAGCACTAACCCCAAGGTGAGAATTATATTCCAGATGAGGCCGAATTTGGGCCTTATACAGCAGAAGGAGTTGTCGAGAGGTAAAGTACTGCTTAGATCTGTACAAAAAGCCTATTTTACGAGCAGCTGTTTTGGTAACTGACAGAAGATGGTCAACCCATGAGAGATTTGAAGATACAGTCATACCCAACAGGGTAATAGAGTCTGCAAACTTAAGAACTGAGCCATTCATACTTACAACAGGAAATGGTCGATCTTTTTTGGCGAACATAAGGCAATACTGAGTTTTGTTAGCATTAAATTTAACTAGATTATTGATTCCACACTCGAGAATACGTTGAATGTCTTTGTTGATTAAATTTGCCATTTCAGTTTTAATTTCTTGATTTGACATGGAAGGTGGATTACCATCAAGGAAACTAGAAACCCCGTTGATGAGCGTATCATTTAACCCAAACGAGGTGAGTTTGGCAAGTAAACACTTATGCCAAACTTGGTCAAATGCCTTTGAGATATCTAAAGCGACTACAACTGTTACACCGGACTGCTCTACTGTATTGTTCCAAACTTGGGTCACATATGAAAGAAGATCGCCTGTTGAACGACTTTGCCTAAACCCATATTGGTGGTCACTAAGGAGTTTGTTAGTTTCAAGGAACGTGAGCAGTTGCTGATTGATGGCTTTTTCCATGATTTTAGACAAAATGGAAGTAATGGCAATTGGTTAGTAATTTGAGGGATCGGTCTTATCACCTTTTTTGGGAATAGGTTGAACATTTGCTAAATTCCATGGTGAAGGGAATTCCCCAGAAGATATAGAGATCGTATAGAGCTTAGATAGGACTGGTACTAGTTCGGGGAACATTTCTTTAAGACAATAGCTGGGATACCGTCTGGGCCAGTCGCCTTATTGAGATCAAGCCTACTGATGATCGATTCCAAGAGCTTGTACCGAAAATGAATTGGTTTCATAACGTATGAAGAAGAGTTGACTAGAGGCACATCTTTTCCAGAATCATTGAGACACGAGTTTGATGCAAACAAATCCACAAAAACGTTGGCTTTGTCTACAGAATCAGCAACTGCCGATCCGTCCATAGATGTCAGGGGGGGAAATGAAGATGTTCGAAACTTTTTACTAATGGCTTTTGCTAAAGACCAAAATTTACGACTGCCTAAAGGAGATGTAGCTAGTTCATTGCATTTTCGTTGTTCGAACAACTTTTTAGTTTTAGTGATGACACTTTTGCAGATATTACTAGCACCAACGTATTCTAGATGACTGTCAACCGATTTATTAGATTTCCATTTAATGTAACATTTATTTTTTAAAGATATTGCATCAGAACAAGCCTTATTGAACCAGGGTTGGGAACGTGAATGACCTACACGGTACTGTTTTTTCGGAATGTATAACTCCATTCCCATGAGGATGACTTCAGATACTGCAACAGCGATGTCCGAAGAAGAGGACGACTTAAAACAATATTCACGCCATGGAAAGGTTGCAAAGAAATCCCGTAAATCACTCCATCGAGCTGACTTAAAACACCACAAGGTTCTATATAGACCTATAAATGCAACAGTAAAATTTCACAAAATTAGGACCAGAATGTTTAAACCAAATCACGTCAAAATTTTTATTTTCTAAGGAAGAAACCCTCTTGCAAGCAATTCTGCCCTTGATGTAGGCACATACGCCTTCTTTATATAGAAAGTTAGAGTAAAGGTGGTATTGAGGTCGGGTGACTCGGAGCTTTCAGAGGAGACTTGTGTTTCAGATAGAAACTATATATCAGGTTGTAATTGTTCAAGATGTTGGTGAATAGCATTAAGATTAGACCTGATACCGCGGATGTTGCAGTAGTGAATCAGAAAGTTGATACTTTCGCTGACCGTGGTCGCTTGCGGGATTTGATACTTTAACGTCGTCTCAATAAAAGGTCGACGAACTGCCTTTATTTGCGATATCTTTGGTATTTTGTTTTTTATTATTATTATTTAATTAAATGTACTGCAAATTTATGTATATAAACATTTCGCATGGTAAAATTGATTTTTGGTGAACAATTGGTTACGTATTGTTTTGAATTTATTCATATTTAGATAATTATATTTCCGTATTTTATGTTCCTGTTTTCTAGTATTAAAGATATTAAATCAAACCGAAACCAGTGTAAATAAATCTATGTATATGTGTCCTTTTTGAGATATATTTATATATAATAGACGAACAATTAATTGAATTTTATGGTGTTAATTTGCGATTTTCTCTCGACCGGTGAAAGCAATAATTTTACGAAGAGTAGTAATTTTATTATTCAAGCTAAAGAATTAATTAATTTTGATCAAAGTAAATTAAATTTGGGTATCATAGAGGGTATACTGTCGTATTGTAATCTTCTTCTTTTTGCAAATAGATATATAACTATCTACTAATTGGGTGTGAGCACATTAGATTTCATTGGCTCATTTTTAAAATTAGTTAAAATTGTGATAGGAATACAAATAGGAGTCGCAATATTGGAATATTTAACCATACTGATAGTTTTAATCAATGTGCAGTACCAATTAACCTCTTGAAAGGGAAATATCAATAAACTATTTTTACAAGATTAATATCAGACAAAGTTAAGCGCATACTTATTTTGACATTCAACAAAGCTACCTTTTTCTAAATACAATCCTCAAGTTGAGGACGTTAGTACAACCTAATGCACAAAACGTCGTGTATAAACCATTATCCAAAAGACAGCAATAGAAAATGATCCTTATGTTATTTGCATCGTATATTACAGAAGATTAAATCCGTTTACATTTCTGATATTTTCTTGTTTTTAATTTGATTAGTTTTCAAGCAGCTATGGTAATGTAAAGGATTTACGTGTACAGCGGTATATGGTTAATATTTACTTAAACCATAACTTCAGCTTGATGAGCACTTTAAATTTCAAGTTAAACTAATTGTAATTTCCTATCTAAACTACAATCTAATGTAAGGTCACCAAGAAGGCGAATTATCATTGTACATGAACCGGAACTATTTGTGTCCCCAATTACCTCTTAATTACACTTGAGCATAGCCCAGTTAAAATTATAATATATCGTGTTCCGTGACTTATGGTACATAAAGAAATACAAAATTTTCGAAAAAGCGGTTTATCTACAACATATTTACTTAATAATATGTATGTTCAAACTAGTTTGTTCTTACCACTAAAGAGTTTAGTAATAGTAACGATGACAAGGGTGGTTTGATCGTGATTTAGTTTCATCTATCTTTTAATTCGGGCAATATCGCAGTTGGTGCGTGTTGTGCGTGTCAGGAAAGCTTGCGTGCTTTTCCAAGTCTACTCGATAGAACCAATTAGCTACTCTCTCGGCTTCAAATGTACAGGAATATTCGATCTAAGTAGAGATACGGTCGCAGATGTATAGTTCCGCTAGAATGTGTTTATTTCCTGGTCACAGTCGTTCTGCCCGTGCGTTAATTTGCCAGAATATTATTTCCGTCCTGTGTTCACGCTCGTATTTATTGCGTAAACATTCACGAAACCGTAATTATCTTGTAATTTTCGAAACTTCTATCTCGTACTTTTCCCTTATTTTACTAATTAGATTGTGTACGACTATATGAAAATCGCGTACTTTTTGTGTATAATACACGATGGAAGTTTTTAAAGTTAAAAACCGAGAAAACAATTTTTTGTAAATTGAAAAGACACTTTTTGCGCTCCTAAATATGAGCTCATATAATATTTCATGCTCTTACCGACATTTTTCGCCTCTCAGTATTCATTATAAAGTGCTTATAAATTATCCTCTGCATTATTTAATTTGTCCGCAGGACGGCTGTAGTATTTACAACCAGTGCTTGGAATAATAAAAGTCTTTTCCCGTCACTATTTAGTTACAAATTTAAAAAAGAAATGTTTAAATCCAGTGTTATTTGTATGAACCATACTAAATCTGTGGATTTAGCTAAAGGAAGACAAAAAATATTACGCATACAAATGCTTCACGATGTAAAATGCAAAACAAACTACAAAGTATTACAGAATAGGCATATTAGTTAGCATATGTACCATTTCTATTACGTATAACTCTCTAATCTCTTGTCATTTAAGGCAACTAATTTTTCAAATTTTAAGCAAATACGAATAGATGTTTTCAAGTTACCTACATGGAAATGACATAAATTACATGAAATGCACACATAATCGTTGCTATACAATTTAAACGTCACGTACACTACCTTGAAGGTTTCTGCATTTTTCTCTAAAACCATCAGGTACAACGCAACCATTTTATTGTACAGTATAGCATACTCATTTTTACTTTGTACTGCAATCACCTTTGTCATTGATAACCAATGCGTTTATAAACTTGTATCGACTGGCCAACTAAAACGGCCGTCGACCATATCTCAGGAATGGATTATAATACAGGCTGTCCCAAATTCGAGGGCAATCATGGGGATCTCGCTTATTATAAGAGGTAGTATATAGGTTTAAATTCGGCACTTTTGCTAAATTCGATGCCGAGTAATAATCTGAAAAGAAGTTTGAGCTAACTCGAATGGATTTAGTTTTATGCTCAAACAACTAAAAATTTCGATTTTTGTTTTTCGCGTTTGGCCACCTTATTATTAGGAATTTCCAAAATTCGATTAAACATTATTAAGGCACCTTTTTACGCACCATACTAATACGGTATTAAAAATATTATGCGACGTTTCGTTTATTCTGAACCATCATCAGGTTTATTTTTTCTTATCGGGGTTAAAACATATTTTTATGGCGTTGGATGGAGAATGTTATGCTGATTTTAGCAATATATAACACTTCATGGTCTGATCGACTGCGAACTAAAATACTCTTAAATTAAAAACTAAATATTACGTTATCACGATACCCATGAATCAAACAAAACTCAGGAGTTGAGTTTTGTCATGTCATTTTCTAATTGTAAAAAGGGTAATAACTGCAAGATCCTTCGTGTTAGTGCTTTAAAATTTGCAAGTTTCTTTAGAATGTTTTCAAACTCAGAAAAACGAGACATGATAAGGATATTTTATAGCTGCAATAGAAATAGTGTCAGAGCAGAACAAAGATATTTAGAGGAATATCCGGAGAGGCAGCAACCAAACCAGAGATATTTTTTAAAATTAGACCAAGAGACCGAGAATTTGGATGTCTTCAGAAACCTCGAAATGCATATGGTAGCAGACTAGACAGAGATGCCGAAGAAGAAATATTACATCAGATACTATTTTTTAGTATTATACTAATTATAAGAATTTCACTCACTTCACTGCTAATTTCAGCAGACATTTTTTGAGAGTTATGACTTTATGTTATCCATCTTAGGTTCAAGAAAATCCTTCAACATCTACCAGAGAAATAGAGCAAACTATTGAAGTGCCAAAACGACAGTTTGGCGAGTGTTAACGCAACACCGTTATAAACCATTTAAGTTACAAGTTAGTCAAACTCTTCGGCCTGGGGACGATATGAGACGGTTGGATTTTTGTAACCAACTTAATACCAAAATGCTGGAAAATTGCAACTTTCTCAATCAAATAATTTGGACGGATGAGTGCAATTTTTCCACTAATGGAATTTTTAATCGTAATAACGTTGAAAATCCACGAATTAACGGGACAATGCGAGGACAAGGCCACCGGTCCTTTAATGTGTGGGTTGGAATCTGGAAGGGTAGGCTCCTTGGGCCAATTATTTACGAAGGTATCCTAACGTCTCAACGCTACCTCGCATTTCTAACACACGAAATATCATACCTTTTGGATGATGTTCCGCTAAACGAAAGATGAACTCTCTGGTGGAAAATGGACGGAGCTCCTGCTCATAATGCTGCGATAATAAGTGAATATCTTAACAGCGAATTTCCTGATAAATGGATGGGAAATAGGGGACCACTTAGGTGGCCAGCAAGAAGTCCAGATTTAACCCCTTTCGATTACTTCCTCTGGGGCTATTTAAAAAATATGATTTATAAGACGCCACCGCAAAATATACAAGAACTCCAGAATAGGGTTGTTAATGAACTTCGTCAAATTCCCAGGCGAACCATTCAAAGAAGCGTAAACAATTGTAGAAGAAGAATTCGTTACTGTATTCAAGAAGGAGGAAACTTGTTCGAACATTTATTATAATAATTTTTATTTGTTTGTCTGTGTAATTATTTTGTTGTTACCTATCGATAAATTTGCGTTGTCGCTATTATGACCGTGTTATATAGACATACTTGTTTGAGTTGTTTGTTAATGTTTTTTTTTTAAATTGTTTAAATGTTTTTATATTTTTTTGGATGTTCTAACGAGTTTAACAAATTAAATAAGTAGAACTACTGTAATTATTCCTTGGTGGATCCAAGAAGGCGGTATCTTGTTCTTCGTATTTTTCTCATTATTTTAGTTTGCAGTCGATCAAACCATAAAGTGTTATATATTGCTAAAATCAGCATAACATTCTCCATCCAACGACATAAAAATATATCTTAACCCCGATAAGAAAAAATAAACCTGATGATGGTTCAGAATAAACGAAACGTCACATAATATTTTTAATACCGTATTAGTATTGTGCGTAAAAAGGTGCTTTAATAACGTCCGCAAGGGCGAAATAGAAAGATCAAGAATCGCCGAACATGTCTGGAACGAAGACCACCACATCCAATGGGATAACATACAGATAGTGGCTAAGGACGAGAACACAACTCGTCGAAAACTCAAAGAAGCCACATACATCGCACTAGCAGAAAATCCAATAAGCCAAACTAGTGCAGAAATGATAATGCGCGAAAAGCTTAAGCGCAATACACCTGCGCAAGAAGTTACTGCGCAACATGCGCAATAAACTTCTGCGCAACCACGAAAAAGTTTTATATATATATATATATATATATATATATATATATATATAGTTCTAAAATATATGTATTGGATTACTCCGTGGCTCAGTGGCAAAGGTGTCAGACTAGTAAGTGAAAGGTACCAGGTTCGAATCTAAGAGTAGTCAAGTGCTTGGGAAAAAATTACATATAACATATGAATTCGACTCAAGTGCGAAAACAGTCCTTCTCAGGACTAAGCCTGATGACGGAAGCAGAGTCCGCTTCCGAAACGTCGCGCTCAAAAAGCATAAACTGTGGAAATAGGCCGATCAACTCCACTAATAGGAAACCACAGTTACAAAACACTTATAATACAGAATTAGTAACTCGGTACGGCCCCGAAGTCAAACAACTTTTCAGAAAGCTTGAAACATCAATGAACAAGCTAGCACTAGAGGAGAACCATCTAACCTTCCTCTGCAAAGCCCGTGATAACAACGTAATACCCACCGGGCTAAACATCAAAACTCCGATACGCAGCCGAAAAATATCAATAATCGCAAAGAGAGCTAGCGAAGCGTTAGTCAAAGAGCGAATCAAACATCACCGTTTCAGAAAGTACCAGCTCGAACACCAATCCAACGAGATTAGAGAAACCATTCGAAATCGAGTGAACGAACAAGACTTTGATAGAATAAATACGGCTACCAGAAGTAAATATTCGAAGACCAAGGCAATGCACAAGGAAATTCAGCAGAAGAAACTCGAAAAGCTAATGAAGGAAAAGAAAGAACCAACCACCATCAATCGAAAACCACTGTCATAAACATCTCCAAACGACAGTTGAACGTAAACGAAATGCAGGTTCTGGACAAAGGCTTGAACTATGCGATAACACCGAGGTATATTCCGAAAGTAGATTTAATCACCGCAGTTGAAGAAACAGCTATGAAATTAGATCCTGAAGAAGCCGAAGAATACAGAAGTAAGGTTAGATCAGTCCTAGATTCATCTAGGCGAACTAAACCTAACCTCTCTAACCTAGAAAGGAGAGCGGTCATTTCTTAAGAATGACCCATCGATCAAAATCTCCCGGCAGACAAAGGAAACGCGACTGTGGTAATGGATATGGACACTTACAGCAGTAAGATCCAAGAACTACTAGACGGGGGCGAGTACAAATAAATACCAAAAGAATCCACACCATCAATCGAAAGACGGATATACCTGACGCTGGCGAAACATAAGGGGGAGTTCTCCGATTACCAGAGAACTAGACTTACCCCACACTACAGCAAACCTCCGCATCTGTACGGCCTACCAAAGATTCATAAGCAGGGAATTCCTCTGAGACCACTATCTGCTAGGTATCATCACACCCTTAACGGGAAAAACCGGGTCTATGGTCAAGAATACGCAGCACTTCGTGGAAAGCATCAGAAACTTCCAACCCAGCCACGAACAAATACCGGTAAGCTTCGACATTGTGAGCCTATTCACAAATGTGCCGACCGATAAGGTACTAACTATCATAAGAGACAAGCTGGAAAAAGATGAAACGTTAGACGAACGCACGCAACTCTCGGTAAACACAATAATGGAACTTCTGACAATATGCATTAGAACTACATATTTCCAGGTAGAAGACAAATTCTATCAACAAGAGTTTGGGATGACGATGGGTTCACTATCACCCATAGTGAGCAATATATATATATATATATATATATATATATATATATATATATATATATATATATATATATATATGGAAGACTTTGAAGACCAAGCGATATCCGAATTCACAGAGAAACCAAGGATGTGGCTTAAATACGTGGACGATACTTTCGTAGTTTGGCAACACGGCAAGCATAAGCTAGATGAATTCCTAGATCATCTAAATAGCCGCGCACCCTCCATAAAATTCACAGTGGAATTGAGTCGAACAAAACTGCCATTCCTCGATGTACTTGTACACAGGAATGATAACACTTTCACGACAAGTGTATACAGGAAACCTACCCACACGGAAGGTACCTACACTACAATTCCAATCACCACAAAAACGTGAAATTAGGTGTGGCAAAATGCTTGTACGATAGAGCAAAACGATATGCTCAAAACAAGAGGACCTGAACAAAGAAAAGAAAATATCGCTAGGACACTTAAAGAAAATGGCTACCCCGATCTAACAGCTAACCTAAACAGGGAAAGGGTAACCGAAAAAGAAGAACCTAAATATACAGCGATAATACCATATATACAAGGTACCTCCGACAAAATACGAAGGATAGGCAGCAAATACAAGATACGCACTGCCTTCAAATCGACCAGAACGCTCAGGGGAATACTAACCAAAACCAAACCATACAATGAAGATCAGAATTCCAAGAATTGTGTATATAACTTACCATGCGAATGCGGCAGAGCATACATAGGAGAGAGCAGTAGACCACTCAAAGTGAGAACACAGGAACACAAGAACAACGTCCGCAAGGGTGAAATAGAAAGATCAAGAATCGCTGAACATGTCTGGAACGAAGACCACCACATCCAATGGGATAACATACAGATAGTGGCTAAGGACGAGAACACAACTCGTGGAAAACTCAAAGAAGCCACATACATCGCACTAGCAGAAAATCCAATAAGCCAAGCTAGTGTAGAAATGAAACCCAAATGGATTCCAGTAATGCGCGAAGAGCTTAAGCGCAATACACCTGCGCAAGAAGTTACTGCGCAACATGCGCAATAAACTTCTCGCAACCACGAAAAGTTTATATATATATATATATATATATATATATATATATATATATATATATATATATATATATATATATGTTCTAAATATATATATATATATATATATATATATATATATATATATTGAATTACTCCGTGGCTCAGTGGCAAAGGTGTCAGACTAGTAAGTGAAAGGTGCCAGGTTCGAATCTAAGAGTAGTCAAGTGCTTGGGAAAAAATTACATATAACATATGAATTCGACTCAAGTGCGAAAACAGTCCTTCTCAGGACTAAGCCTGATGACGGAAGCAGAGTCCGCTTCCGAAACGTCGCGCTCAAAAAGCATAAACTGTGGAAATAGGCCACTAATGCCTTAATAATGTTTAATCGAATTTTCAAAATTCCTAATAATAAGGTGGCCAAACGCCAAAAACGAAAATCGAAATTTTTAGTTGTTTGAGCATAAAACCAAATCCACTCGAGTTAGCTCAAATTTCTTTTCAGATTATTACTCGGCGTCGAATTTAGCAAAAGTGCTGAATTTAAACCTATATCCTATCTCTTATAATAAGCGAGATCCCCATGCTTGCCCTAGAATTTGGGACAGCCTGTACAGGTTCGGAAAAAAAATTTTTATAACAAAAGTGGCCTCGAGAAACGTCTGGAAATTATTTTCAGAATTGTATGTCCACCGCTAGAGGGCGTATTTTACAGTTAAAATTTTAAAAAGTAAAATTTTTCAAAATTGACTCAATTAAGGGGCATATTAAATATTATAATCAGATTCCTCGACAAATTCTGCATATTTATTTGACAAGTTTTAGTCTATCTCTTCAAATAGGGGTGGGGAGAGTGGGAACCTTGTTACAAAAAAAACGCCTTTAATTCAGGTTCTGCTTGACCGATTTTAATAAACTTGTTGTTTGAAAGAGCTTTTGTTAAAAAATAGAAAATTTGTAAATTTGAAGCAATCTGATTAATAACATAAATGCTAGAGGGCGCTGTTTAATATTTTTTTAATATTGTGTTTTCTCTTTACAATTTTAAATAGAAGCATGAAAATGTAAGTAGGTTTTTAAAAAGTAGGCTAAATTAGTAATAAAACACTGAAAACTTCAAGTCGATATCTTTTTCCTATCCTGAGATATCGTAAGAAACAGGTAAATGGCGGGAATTGTTCGTCCAACGTCTAGTAGGCTAGTTCGCGTTAACGGAAATTATTAAATTTGGCCTGGATGAAAAGATCATACATTGGTCTGCAGTAATTTAAACTGTTATCATACTAATGCTAATACTAATGCTAGATTACCTAAATGTAATGCTGTCGCTACTAACAATGAGAACAAATTATAAAATAATAATGTGATAAATCTAGCAATTAAAACCTTCAATAAATAACTACGTAATTAATGTCACCCTAGATGTTCGAAATGTCGTGCATCATTTTCAATGCATGAAATCAATCGCTTACGGGTGGAGAGAACAGCAGTTTCAATTTCTGCCCTTGAAATACTTCGTATTGTCTGTCGTATTTTTTCAATCATGTCAGCTCTTGTTGTGGGTCTATTGGCATAAACGAGATCTATTATTCGCCCCCACAAATAAAAATCTAAACAAGTTAGGTCTTGAAACCTTGGTGGCCAAATAAACAAACTTCCACGTCCTATCCACCTTTCAGGGTACGATTGATCTAAGAATAATGTGCCGGGCACCCATCATGTTACGAGAACATGTCACCAGGAAGTGGCAATTCGTTGCTTAAAAAATCTAAATATCTTTCTCCATTAACAGTCTCATTAAAAAAAAAGGCCCAATTACTTCTCCACCTAGAATCCCGCACCACACATTTACAGTCCAACGACCCTGATGTTGAACCTCCTGCATCCAGTGGGGATTGATTTCAGACCAGTAGTGCATATTATGTCGATTTACACTACCAGCACTATGAAAAGTAGCCTCATCTGTCCACATAATTCGTGAAAGTATTTCAGGATCGTCGTGTATCATATTTGAGAGCCAGTTGCAAAAATCCAACCTGGTATCGAAATCTTAAGCATTCAAACTATGGCGTAGGACCATGTGATATGGGTGCAATCTAAAATAGTATAGATTATAAAGTAATCAGATCAATAAGACACATTGAAGTCCTTCGTTGTTAGTAAACGAAAAAGGACTTTAAATGCATTAACTCTCGTAATGTTATTACGAATTTTTTTCGTCCGGACTCTCATTATTTTTTATTATTGGTACCTTTTTACTTTACTTTGCCTCACTATCATATTGTTAGTTAAAATCTATTCACATAGCATAAGGTAATTTCATTAAATAATTTGGTGTTTTATTGAAACTGGACATAAAATGGCGGCAAATACATTAGTCATGTTGTCACAAGTTAACTTTGATGTAATGACATTTTCGGTATGATAAGTACGCACACGGTGTGCGAGTCGGAGAAAAACTCTTCTGCTGTGGTGCCGTCTGTTTGGGTACTGCAGTGCATACACTCTAGCACCAACGGTTGCATTTCTCATACATTCAAAATAAACTGCCAACACATCAAATGCTTCTTCATTTGTAAGAATCATTTTGGTACGAAAAGATAAAGAAAGTCTATTAAATGCAACACGATGAATAATTTTTAACATATGCGTGAAAATCATAGCTTGCTTGTTTTCAACAGGGAATTTATTTTATATCTTACATGGCCCTCTTTACTAATTTTGTTGTCCTCAGTAAATCGGATTTCTTATTTTAAACTGTATTTGTTGTCGCTGGGCAAATATCGGTTTTTATTGATATTTTATGCTTTTGATTTACTAACACATCGCTTGAAAACAAATATAACATTCTTATATAATTAAAAAAATGTTAGATTTATCACACTATTATTTTATAACTTGTTCTCATTGTTACTAGCAACAGCATTACATTTAGGTAATCTAGCGGCAATCATAACATTAGTATGATAACAGTTTAAATTACTGCAGACTAATGTAAGATCTTTTCATCCAGGCTAAATTTAATAATTTCCGTTAACGCGAACTAGCCTACTAGACGTTGTAAGAACAATTCCCGCCATTTACCTGTTTCTTACGATATCTCAGGATAGGAAAAAGATATCGACTTGCAATTTTCACTGTTTTATTACTAATTTAGTCTACTTTTTAAAGACCTACTTAAATTTTTATGCTTCTATTTAAAATTGTAAAGAGTAAACACAATATTAAAAAAATATTAAACAGCGCCCTCTAGCATTTATCTTATTAATCAGAATGCTTCAAGTTTACAAATTTTCTATTGTTTAACAAAAGCTCTTTCAAACAACGTCAAGTTTATTAAAATCGGTCAAGCAGAACCTGAATTAAAGGCGTTTCTTCGTAACAAGGTTCCCACTCTCCCCCACCCCTTATTTGAAGAGATAGACTAAAACATGTCAAATAAAAAATATGCAGAATTTGTCGAGGAATCTGATTATAATATTTAATATGCCCCTTAATTAAGTAAATTTTGAAAAAAATTACTTTTTAAAATTTTAATTGTCAAATACGCCCTCTAGCGGTGGACCTACAATTCTGAAAATAATTTCCAGGCGTTTCTCGAGGCCACTTTTGTTATAAAAATTTTTTTCCCGAACCTGTGCTATAATCCATTCCTGAGATATGGTCGACGGCCGTTCTTAGTTGGCCACCCGGTACATAACTCTTAGAAGAGTTCACAATGCAAAATATACGTGAATATATTTAATATATTAATATAAATTCTACTAAACTGAAAAGTATTTATTTATATTATAGTTCTTGAGCAAAATATGTATTATCGCGTTTAAATTAGAGTACCTATAAATGTATTCATTGATATAAATATACTTTTCAATTTAGAAGAAATTGTTCTAAGCAAGTAATTCTACAAAATAGGGTTACAAAAATATATTTATAGTCAACTGTATTTCTAAGCTTGACTAACGAATTTTGAACTTTGTCACCTCACCTAAATGGAGGGATATTGTGATCGGTTAATATATTCAACATTCTCATGACACTGAGAATATCTTCCTTTGGGTCTGTTGCACAAAGTAAGATCAAATTTAGTCCTGAGTTAACACAGACTAAATCGAAAATTGCGTATGGCAAACGGTTTATGGTGCCTGCTTTACTACATTTAGCTCCAGCCTATATGTTACTTGTGTGTCAAGCTTCTTGATAGTGTATTAATAAATTATTTATACAGTGTGCAGGTTAATTATGGAACAAATTCAATAACTCACGAAATATTAATATTTTAAAAATATATATAAAAAAATCAATGACGTCATCACTATTTCAACAATGTGATATATTTTTCAAAGAGCAACCCCGAAATGTTTCTTTCTACGGCCGTATGTGGATATCAACTGCACGCTGTAATGCCTCAGGTTGACTATTACGTTAATTCTAAGGGAGATTTTGTTATAGGTGCCTTTACGCTAGCTACAGTGAGGGGTCGTGGATTCTTAGACTCATATAACCTTTAATAAGGTAAAAACGAAGGTTTTATACATATATTCACAATTCATAAATATGGTAAGCAATAAAGTAGCAATTCTGGAATTCATAAATAAAATGTAATAAGTAAATAAAGTTAACAGTATTCAATAAAAGTTAACTCAAATTGTAATCCGGTTGTAACGGCCGTTGCTTCGGCAGCCCCCAATACAGCCGGCCTGGCTGGGTTTTGGACGGTCCCTTTTCTTTCACTAGGGATTTTGTGTTGTATTGGTAATGTTTCTGTAACTACAATCAGATTTAATATTTTCAAACACAAAGTGGCGTGTTCTTTTGTGATTCTAATTTATAACGGGGTTATTTTGAAAAGAGTGCGTTTATATTAAAATAATAGTGTTTTCTCAAGATTATTTGGATAATTACACTAAACGGGTAAGTATTATTCAGTAATAATGAAGTAATAATCAAGGTTTGAGGTTAACATTGATACAGAACCTCTGCTGGGAGAGGTAAATAATTAATTCGATATTAATTATTTCTAATCATTCGATCTGGATGGGTTTAAGTGCAATAGTAACAGGGAATTAACCCCCTTACAAAACTAGGTCAATCTCAGCATAATATAAATGCCCTTTTGTAGGCGTAATGTAAATGCGTTTACAATTACTACAATTTCTGGGATAATTAATTCCTATACACACACGATAATGGGAAAAGAAAACTAAATTATTACTTAAACTTAAACTCTGTATACAGGTTTGAAACGGTTAATTTAATACCGGGATCTTTAGTTTCTCAATTTATTTGCATTTTACCAAAAGCAAAATATGCAACATATATCAATTGATGTCACTAAACTATTTCAATTGAATTTATGTAAATGGAAAGTTTCGATATGGGGAATACTTTGTTATTCATTATGGACGGGATGCTTTCAATTAATGTTTTAATTACGTTAAAAATATAAACAGATTGTTTATAGAGGAAATTAAATAATCTACTTGTTGAAAGCGTATTCGTTTTATTACAAAGTCAACCTTGTTTAATTCAATTTTGAATTAATTTTCACTTTTAGTTATACCAAGGGAGTGTTTTTGGAATTCTGGATTTAATTGTGCAGGTAGTTCTTAATGAGGACAGGAAACGAATATACAGAAGCGTTCAATTTTTTTTGTCGGTTCTAGATATGTATAGCCAAAGCGTTCAACCATACATACTTAGAATTTGGTCATCTAGAATTATTTATACAGATTTTATTATCTTTTATAGCCAAGGTATGCCTTAGCTGCAACAATGTGAACTCCCCAGACGTGGCGTTTTCTAGTTAAAGAGCTCGATAGTAGGACTGGGGTTACCGCCGACGTTACTCAGCAAATATTCCACTCTTAGTACAGGTTGCTAGACCCTCTTTTACGTTCGATTAAATTTTTAAAAGGATTTCGGTGACAGGAATTGACAGATATTTCAACTATTTGTGTTTATAAATTGTAAAAAAGGCGTACTTTGAAATGTTGAAATACTGGAACAATAAGTCTAATTTGTGCAGAGAATTGCTTTAAGAGCACTGGTCAGGGTTTTATATTTTCTCGAATAAAGATAAATTTTAACAGAAACTCAGGAACGCTGGAGTAGTAATCTACAGAGGAATGCTTACAGAGAAGTATTCTGCAGGAGAAGTTGCGAATTATATAGAAAAAAGGAAAATTCCACGTATTTCCTTCCCTCCCCAAGGAAGAGGGCGAGCTGCTCGAGCTTTCCGAGCTCCTTCAGACACAATCGCGGATTCCCAGCATACATACGTACATTACATATACCGGATGCCCACGAGATCACTTTCCGGCTGCCATTTTTTTATTTATCTATCGATTTAAATGAAACTTGGCAGGCTTGTTACTCTAACCAAACGTCATTTTTAGGAATTTTTGACAAGCATTTCCGACTTCCGGTTTCACCGGAAATGACCTTAACTTTTGATTTTTAAATGACACCCCCTGTATATTTTTAGTTTTTCGAATTCTGGAGGTCATTTTACGGCCGATTGCGTAATATTTAAATCGATTTTTTTCCAAATGTAATTTTAAAATTGAATTTTATTTTCTCATCCAGAGTGCCATGAGCATCTTAAAATGATTCTACATACTTAACTCACTTCCAGAAAAATGCAAACTCACTTTTATCTTTGTTAACTTTTTTACTAGAACGTTTTAAACTTTATTTTTGCCGCATTATGGGCGCGTCTGAGAGTTGTTTTTAAAGCAGCAAAATTTTAATGCATTGCTTTGCGTATTTTCCCAATTTTTTCAGACAACGATTGAACAAAATTTATTTTAAAACAAACATAGTGTAATAATTTTAAACAGTATTAAAAATAATTAAAAAAAATTAATAACATTAACAATAATATAACATTAACAATAGGTATTAGATTATAACTTTTGGACCTTTTAAGGCACCAATTAAATTTTAAAATTGCTGCCCACCTCTTGACATTCCTAACACGAAAAACGTTGTTTTCTACGACATTCCTAAGCATGTTGGGGGTAATGCTAGCAAATGCCGCTCGTATACGGTTTTCTAAGATGTTAAGTGTTGTTGGCGGTGTTCGGTAAACAATCTCCTTAATATGGCCCCACAAAAAAAAGTCAAGAGGTGTAAGGTCAGGCGAACGAGGAGGCCACCGGATCGGTCCACGGGTAGAGATAACATGTTCTCCAAATCGTTGTGAGCCGGCGCACCATCTTGTTGATAATAAAAGTGTTGATTATTTATTTCCAACGGTAATTCCTCCAAAAAATTTTCAATTTCATGTTGTAAAAAAACCCAAATATCGTTCTGCATTTAAATGCCCTTGGAAAAGAATCGGTCTCACAATACGAGTACCAATTATTCCAGCCCATACATTTACTCCAAATATCTCTTGAAAATTACCTTCCATCATTCGGTGTTCATTTATCGTTGACCAATATCTTGTATTTTGCCGGTTGAACATTCCATTATTGGTAAATCTCGACTCGTCAGAATACAAAATAGAATTGGCTGGGCTATTATCGGCATCATTATGTTCCAAGAACCAGTTGCAATATTCCAGTCTTCTAACAAAATCTCCCTCGTACAAATGTTGGTGAAGCTGGTACTTAAATGATTTGTATCCATGTTTCTTCAAGATCTTTCTTGCTGATTCTGCGCCAATGTCTATTTCAAAGGCAATTTCCATTGTGGATGCTGTGGGGTTTTGAATGACATATGCTATTACATTTTCTTCCGTTTGTTCATTAATAATAAAATGTTGTTGCAAATTATCTGGTTCTTGGCGCATTTTTCTTATAAGGTAGATAATATATTGTCTTGTAGGATGATGAAGACGCTCAGGATATTCTTGCCGATATACTCGTTCGGTTTCTGCTGCATTTTTGACACAATGTCCATACATAATAAGCATATCAACCCGCTCACTCTTGGTAAACATTTTTGTTAATTTTATAATTAAACTAAGTACAAACTTTAATTTAATTTTTAAGTAAAATGTTAGATTTATGTTAATAAACAACAACCTTTATTATTACCTGTCAAACTTTTAAATTTACCATAGTGTTTCCATGGCAACCTAGCCACCTATTGTTTTCATGGCAACTCTGATGTGCTGTGACATAAGAAGTGTATTTTATTAACGAGTAAGACGTAAATATAAAAATAAAAATGTTTTAAATCGAGAATGGGTAAAAATGACAAAACGTGTTATACGTCATTAAATTCGTTTTAAAATACTGCATTTAGTAGTTTTATGAAAGTAGTATGCTTCCATATAATTGTTTTGAGCTACGGCAAAAATAAAGTTTAGAACGTTCTAGTAAAAAAGTTAACAAAGATAAAAGTGAGTTTGCATTTTTCTGGAAGTGAGTTAAGTATGTAGAATGATTTTAAGATGGTAATGGCTCTCTGGATGAGAAAATAAAATTCAATTTTAAAATTACATTTGGAAAAAAATCGATTTAAATATTATGCATTCGGCCGTAACATGACCTCCAGAATCCGAAAAACAAAAAATATACAGGGGGTCGGAAATGCTTGTCAAAAATTCGTAAAAATGACGTTTGGTTAGAGTAACAACCCTGCCAAGTTTCATTTAAATCGATAGATAAATAAAAAAACGGCAGCCGGAAAGTGATCTCATGGGCACCCCATATATGAATGATGGGATTATGGATGGGTGTGGTCAGAATAAGATCGGAAGGAACCGAGTTAGGGTTTTGGGGGGGGGGGGGAACATACTACCCCAGCATTCGCCTAAGTAGCCGCACATGGTGTGCATATACGCAGTGACCATGCCGCTACATGTGTCTGAGGAAACCCCTCTGAAATATGAAGTATATAATATAACCTTCGCTTATATACTTCGTATGGAAGTGAGGTTTTGGAAAATTTGACGCCATGTCTTTTGCACATATAGAGAAGGGGGCTGGTGCGTACGCAAGCGTAATGTTTGTTCGCACATCTGGATTCTGGAATTGAATAAATTATTGTATAAATTATTATCAGTATAATTTTAAAATAATAAATTTTATTCACCTTACTAATTTTCTAGCTCATTACAACGCATCGATATTTATGCGTGAAGTTGAATTTCACACACCAGTGCGTAAAGTGCAATACTATTTAAATGGGACTTATTTTACGCAGTTCCATAAGAGCCTGTTACCTATTTAAAAATCGTTCAAGAAGCAATCAACATAAAATGAATTCTGATTCTGAGTATAAAATACTTACTCCTATAGAAATAACGGCTGTAGAAACACAGCCTGTGAGTCATTGCTACCAAGTAAATTAAGTAAAATTTATGAAAATGCTTATCAAAATTTACGTTTTGGCAAAGCCAGAATAAGGTACAATCTTTTTCCGAGAACGTTTTGCTATTTTATTTTGCAGAATTGTCCAGAACCATTAAATCTTCGACACTGTGGAGCATTTATTCAATGTTTAAAACCACAATTAGTATCAAACATAACATAAATATAAGTGCATACGCCAAATTAAAGGCTGAAAAAGCAGAATGAAGGATATATACCCAAGTAGTCATTAATATTAGAGATAAATCATATTACAAAGTTTATAAACGATGCCCCTGATGAACAGTATCTGTTAACTAAAGTAAGTAAATAAATAGTAAAGAACCTAGTTTATTCGCTGTTCACAAACATCTATTGCCTTGATCACCACAACCTAACACCGTATCACTTTAGTTTCATATCGAAGACATAATACATTTTTCACTATATTATTTGTTGTCTAATGAAATAATAATAAAATACACACGTGTGATGATGCTAAATAAAATAAAACCTAACCTCAAAGCCCTGCCGGATGAATAATATTTTTTCTTATTTCTTAGTCGAAGAGGGGAAGGAGAGATTCGTTTCTTTCTCTGCGGTAGTGTCTATGCGTGCATCTAACGGAAAAATACATTATTAGTTACAAACACTGTAAAATTATTAATTATTTCAGGTCATCCTATTATTTGGCGTTGCTCGTGCTCTCAGAATAGATGAGATTTATAAATTACAAACGAACGATGTACAAGATTTAGGATCAGTTCTTGTAGTGTTACTTCGAGGTACGAAAACCAAAGTATCACGAAAATTCAGTATTACAGAGCATTTTGATTTATTTAGAAAATGTATGGCTCTGCGCCCTAAACATTTAACAGAAAAAAAACTGTTCGTCATTATCAAGCCAGAAGATGTACTACACAAGTAGTGGGGATTAATAAAGTAGGACAAGCTCCAAGCGATATTGCTCAATTTTTAAAGTTGCCCAATCCCCACCAATACACAGGCCACTCCTTTATACGGTCATCTGCTTCTATTTTAATTGAGTCGGGAGCAGACTTATTGACTCTGAAGCAACATGGTGGATGTAAATCGTCTACCGTTGCAGAAGGGTACATTGGAGATTTGCTAAGTAGAAAAAATGATATTGCAAATAGAATTTTAAAAACTGATTCCAGTAAAAAAAATATCCAGCAGTAGTGTTACAAATAAAATTAATAATAAATTGGGAGAAGCGTCTTACTATAGTATAAGTTTGAAAATTACAAAAAATTACAATTACTATTACTAATTATTATAAAAATGATAAATAGTTTGTGTATTTATATGTACAGTTGGTACCTAAACATAAAATAGTAAGCTATATTAAAGTTGTATTAAAAACAAAATAAAATTTTAGTTCATTCAAGACCGTATAAAAAGTATAGTGTACAACACGTGTGTGAAGTCCCTGTATGCACCTCGTTCGGTTTGAAAACTCCTCACTCGTGCGTAAACCTTGACTTCACTCACTTGTTACACAATATACTATTTCAGGTTACTATTCCCCTTTTAATTCTGTATACTATGATTTTTTTTTAAATTGATTAAATATTTCGGTAACTTATAAAAAGGAACATTTTACAAAAAGAGTATCTAGTGTGGAACAACACATGACACTCCAACCTACAAAGTGGAAAGCAAAAGAAATGAAATAATTTTAATGATAGTTGTTTAGTATAAGTATGCCCCTTCTTTAGTAATGCGTTGATAAAGAAATTAGTCAACAGTGTAAAACAAAAGAATAAACTATGTCAGATGGACGTTTAAAACTTCATATAAGATAGAGGTTAATAGATGCCTAGACACTAACTTAAAAATAGTTCCAAAGCCGATCGCTTCTATTCAAATATCGTTAATACAGTTTAAACATTTTCAATCCTGTTTAATTAATTTTTGTATTTAATTTTCTTTATATTAAGAAAATTTATATAAAACAAATTTTCTATAAAAAAAATATGTCTACACATTTTCTTATAGAACTAAACATTATTCAGGTGTGGAACTAAATTTAACTAACACTTAAATTATACCTTGGGAATTTTTTGCGGCTAGACTACGCGTCGTATCAAACATTGCACCCAACATACTTAATCGATATGTTTAAGGTCTACAGATATTTCAGAACACTATTTTAAATTTCGCACCAAAACAAAACACAAACTGCCGATGAAAAATTGACCGACTAAAAAAATAGCGGGGCGGAGTCTAAGGACCAATCAGAAACCAGTGGTCATGGCCTACTCTTAGACCAATACACAATAAACGTATCTGCGGTTGCTTGCCATCCAGGAGCTGGAATTAAAAAACTACACAGGGCACCTTGCGCGGAGACTAGAACATTCTGCCATGTAACTAAAAACCACACAGGGCCCATGCACGAGGAATTTTGTCCTGTGCGGACCACACTCGAAGGGCCGAATCAATGGCTGCCCCTCTTCTACTCACACCCACCAACCCACCCACTCAATAATCAACAAGAATTAAGTTTCGCTTTATTTTAATTGGAACAAATTCATCAGCATCAGAAAATGTTTCCAGTTTAAAAACTATACCAAAGGTCCACCACATTTTAAAGTAAGGAATATATGATTAGAAAAATAATATTAAATGCATGTCCTATTAAACGAAAATGCGTGTGTATAATTTTTTTTTTTTTTTGTTAATTCAGAAATTGTTCATAAATCCTTCTTTTCTGAACGAGAAGTATTCTTATAAACGGAGTATTATGTAAATATATTGGTAATTTTTAATTTAAATGAAGTAATTAATACAATTGTAGTTAACGCAACAGGTGGAAGTCACCAAATGACGAAAAAGAGGAAGCTTTAATAGTAAAGAAAAGCATCTAATCAATAGTGTGTTTAACTATCATACTTTTGTTGCAAATAATTAAATGACCCGTTACTCTGTTAATATAATAAAGCTTATTTTAGTAGGAACGTTACTTCCTAAATTTATTTTTAACCTTATAATTGTTTAATACCATTTCCTGCTTAAAAATTCTGGGTTATGCTTTAATAATAGCTTTCGTTTGTTTAGGTCATATGAACCACTAACTAAATCACGTAATTTCAGTTTAAAGCTTATTGGCAACTATATTCATCATTCTTATAAGTTCTTCACTGCGTAATAAGATTGTGACCGGCTATATCTATTTATAATGTAAATAAATTGTAACCATTATTAATTTCCAATCGGTCGGTGTATAGCAGCTGTATTGTAACGTGCAATATATTCTTCATGAGATAGCCGAGGTTAAATAAATTCGACAGTGTCAATTACACTTTACCAAATGGTCGTGTGCGGCTTTAAAAATATTAATTGAACCCCTAATCGTTAATATTCTGCTTAGTCCACAACCGATTCACTGTAATATTCATAACTCATAAGGAAGGAAAATGTCTAATCGAAATTTAACGTTAACCACATCAAATGAAGTCAATTAATGCAAATCAATAGCCTAACATGAAATCAATTTAATTGTACCAATTATTTTACTCCGTATTGTACACTACATTGTGCCTGATTACCGATGTAATATTTACCTCTAAGAAAATCTATAACGTAAAGTAAAATAACTTTTGCTATACATTTATACAAAACAATAATTTTATAGATTTTATTTGCATACATCAATTTACCAAAACACTGTATTGATCAAGAAAGTTTATTTTAACAAGTTACTACAAATTACTAGCATTATTTACAACAGAAATCCTTCAACCTCTTCTTTAGTTAAAACCTTGGCTTTTTTGGGGATATACCGCTCATTATTTCGTTTGAGAATGAC
This sequence comes from Vesta saturnalis, assembly GCA_036346205.1. Classification (NCBI taxonomy): domain Eukaryota; kingdom Metazoa; phylum Arthropoda; class Insecta; order Coleoptera; family Lampyridae; genus Vesta; species Vesta saturnalis. The sequence continues at coordinate 1,167,621 of JARFJB010002428.1, read as the reverse complement.
TATTTTTCATTATTTAAAAAAACAAACCTGCGAACTGGAACATTTTCCTTGATTTCTAAGCAACTTTTGAACATAGACCATTTTGCCCATAATGAATTAAGTCTGAATCTAACAGACAGTTAATTCCGGTAAGCTAGCAGAACATTTTCTGTGACCCCAATCACACCATTTTTCTTCTGTCAATTTTTAAAATCGAGGGACAAAAATGGTGGCGGAAGTCATGCCCACGTGGCCGTGGGCATTTCCCACACCTATTTTGACGGATTCTTTTCGCGTTTTTCAACCCCTTGATGCCATTTTCAACCCCTTGATGGTGTTTTCCCCCCTAATAGTGCCCTTTTGGGTATATTAAGGGTCTTTTGGGTAGTTAAGCCCCTGGGCTGTGGGTGGGATCGGCTTCTTTTCTAGGCTGATTTTCAACCCCTTGATAGAATTTTCAACCCTTGACGGTATTTTCAACCCTAATTAAGGCCTTTTTGGCAGTATTATGAGCAGTCCACCCCAGGGTTTAGGAGTGCGGAACGGGTGTGGGGGTGTTCACGTGACATTTTTACCCCTAATTAAGGCGTTTTTGGCAGTTCATACCCTAGATGGTCGGCAAATGCGCATGCATATAGTGTCCTGATTGGAGGGCCTGAGGGTGGGCCACCCCCCTGGTTTCTGATTGGTCTATAGACTCCACCCCCTGGTTTCTAGTTGGTTACGTGGCGGGGCTTGTTGCCATTTTGGTGGTCATCTTGTCGGCCATTTTGCGGACCATAATACTATTGTAATAAGGGACTCATAAGATAGGTATAGGACTTACCCTGGGGTCTGATTGGTGACTGCCACTTTGTCGGCCCTGGCAGGAAATTTAAAATAATATACTAATAAGGGGCTATCTCATAAGACAGTTAATTATGATTCATAATTAAATTGTGGAGGTATGCAAGTGGGAAAGTGGCTTGGCAGGACAAAGTTCAATTAGTTTAATTATAAGTCATAATCAAATTCCTCCACCACTTTGTTTTTGATTATGACCTCATAACCAAACTCTTCGGCCATTTTGTTTTTAGTTATGAGTCACAATTAAATTGGGGAGATATTCGAATGGGGCATATCAAAGACCAATTATTTTAATTATGAGTCATAACCAAAATCCTCGGCCATGGCGGAAAATTAATACTGTGGGGTACCCTTATGCTAGCAGATAAGACAGGCAATCGAACTTGCTGTAGGGTCTTAACGGGTGAGGAAGGCTTGGGAAAGATCAACGTCCAATTATTTTAATTATGCGTCATAATCAAAGCCCTCGTCCGTTTTGTTTTGACGGGAAATTTGAATTGTATTCTAATAAGGGGTGCTAACACTAACTCGCAAGATAGGTATAGAACACAAAAACTTTCCTGGGGGTCTTCGTCCCTGTTACGACTCACATTTCAATTATGAGTCATAATCAAAGTCCTACCACAGCCCTTTTCAGATCTATCTCAATCATATCAATCTCAATCAAATCAACGGTATACTTTTAAAAGTACATGCAGATCTCTGTAATCGTTAGGTTTGGAAATTTGAAATGGTACTTCGCAGGTCTTCACCCCCTGCCTGGCCACCTGATTCCTTTTTGACGCCATCTACTGGTGTATTTTTTTAAAACTAATGAATGTTTTCTGTAATAGGGGATGGCGTTATTGGAAATGGAAAAATATTAATTAAAATATTTGCATACAAGATGTCTTAGCAAAACGAAAAGGGTCTTAGATTTATAAGCACGAACGTCCTAACTTGTTATTGTTAATTTATTTTTAACACTAACAATTCTTCATAACCTTCAGGTAACGGTTCTATCACTGTACATACAAAGCTCCTATCGCTCACTTTGTAGAAAAGGCTAATCGACACTAAGAGCTGGTATTCTTTCTAAACGTGAGTGCACCGACGTGGGAAAACAATCGATCATCCGCAAATCTATCTCAAGCAATTCGTTCTCAACCAAATCATAACCTGCAGCTAGCAAAAATCAGCTTACAAAAAAAATACTGGTTTGGCTTAACTTACAACTTGCTAAACCAACTATAATTAAAAAATATATGAAATAGCCTTCGGCATTACTGTCAATATACGAGCATCAAATTAGCTTGTAACACTATTGCCGTGTTTTGCATACAGTTATAAAAATACGTTTTACAGTTAAATTAGTTATAAATGCCTATTCAATAGCAAACATATAACCAAACAGGCCACTATATTATTTTACATACAAGGAATGTCCTATATAAAACACCTCTGACAGAAGGGCCCTAAATTTATAAACAAGCTTGAGCGTACTATTTCGCTATTGAAAATGATCAAATGCCCGGGGGCAAGTAAACAAGCCGACTTTTACATCCAATTTTAATAATACACGTGTGATTTGAAGCTAACACTGATTTCATTGGGTAAGACAACTATAGGACTTTGTTTTTGATTTTAATCAACGCTTATCATTATCATTACATACAGTGATAAAAAATACGTTTTACAGTTAAATTAGTAAAAACGCTTATACAAAAACGAACATAATCGAACTTCAAATCAGTCCTATAGCACTTAAATAGGTAAATAAAATTTGGACTAGGGTTAAAATAAAAAACGAATCTCTTACCAGGGTTATTGTCGATAATTGTATTAGGAGAACGCCTTGACACGGTAAACAGCTGTTCACGGTCACAACGCATTCACTTTCGGCTTCTTGTTTATAACGGAATAATAAAGTACTTACAGGCTTCCAGCTATCGTTAATATAAAGTAATAATTTTGTGGATTTTCCCTAGTTATGTAACCACAATAACATCCTTTCACTATTCAAGTACGTGTAATGTGCCTGGAAAAATCATGATTAGCTAATTACATGACATAAAATCCCTCTAATTTTGAACTAGCGCATGTTTTCTGTAATGGACGTTGATCGCGGTTCTACCTAGTAGCGTACTTTCAAAATCAGATTTGTTTGTCTTTGTGATGCCGTGTAGTGTGTATTTTTAAATTACCGAATGCTTTCTGTATTAGCAGTTGATCGTGCTCGCCTCTCTCATCTCTCCCGCCTCTCTCTAGTCTCCCTCGTCTCCCTCGTCTTCCTCGCTTCCCTCGTTTCTCACGTTTCTCTCCTCTCTCGCTTCGTTCGCTTCTCTCGTCTCTCTCATTACTGTTGTCCCTCTCGCTTCGCTCGGTTTCTCGTTGCTCTCGTTTCTCATGTCTCTCTTGTATCTTCCGTCTCTCTCGTCTCTCGCCTATTTCGTTTCGTACTCGCTCTAGTCCTCGACTTCCTCTCTCTCTCTCCACTGTCTCTCACTTCGTTTTAGGCTATGTCAATACACGTAAAATATTTATATTAATGAACGGACGGTTTTTAGGTAAGGTCAATACTCGGAGGCCCAAATACGAAAACACGCAAACACGAAAACACGCAACCATGCATACAGGCGTAACCCATAATTAAAATAATTGGACGTTGCCCTACCACGCTCCTTACCCCACGTATTTACCTTCACAATTTGATTATGAGTCATTTCTGTTTGTATGTTTTCGTGTTTGTGTGTTTGTGTTTTCGCGTTTGCGTGTTTTCGTGTTTGCGTGTTTTCGCGTTTGCGTGTTTTCGTGTTTACGTGTTCTCGTGTTTGCGTGTTTTCGTGCTTGTGCATTGATCTAACCTAAAAACCTAATATTGTACGTGTATTGGCCTAACCTAAAACGGGAGAAACGAGATACGAGTGTGAGCAGAGAGACGAGAGAGAGAGAGAGAGAGAGAGAGAGAGAGAGAGAGAGAGAGAGAGAAACGAGGGAAGCGAGAGAAACGAGAGACGCCAGAGAGAGGCGGGAGAGACGAGAGAGGCGAGCATGATCAGCTTTATACAGCAAACATTCGCTAGCTTAAAAATATATAGGCTTCCAAGATGACCGACAAAACAAATTAGCCTACAAAATTTAATTATGACTCATAATTCAAAGCAAATCGACTGCGGAATTGTGAGGCGAAGGCCTGGAAACAGGTTTCCTTATTAGAATACTATTTCAAATTTCCAAACCTAACGATTACATGCATGTACTTTTAAAAATATAAAATGTGATCCGTAATAGGGCTCGACGACCCGCAAGCAAATTCTTGCAAGTTAGTGTTAGCAATACTTATTAGAATACAATTAAAATTTTCCGCCAAAACAAAATGGTCGGAGTCTTTGATTATTGACTCATAATTAAAGTAATTCGTCTTTGTCCTGTTCCGCTCTTTCCCTACGTGACTACCTTCACAATTTAATTATGACTCAATTAAAAACAAAATGGCGGGGAATTTGATTATGACTCATAATTAAAATCAAAATAAGTGGGACGTAACCCATTTATTCCCAGAATGATTTTTGTTGGAGTTTTTTCACGATTTTTGGATATCATGCATATTTTCTATTATAGAACATCGCCCAGTGTAATACTTAACGATATATCAACATTTACAACATTTTAGGAGACGCATGATATATCATACGCTGGGAAACAATGTGATCTTCAGTCAAGATATTTGAATATACATATATCAATTGAACAAAAATGAAATAACTGGGTTTCTACAAATTTATTTTTAAAAAACTCTTTTTATAACAAATATTGGAACATTCAAAAATAAATTAGCATGTATGAAATCTTTTAAAACAAATTTTGGATGTAATCCTATGTTGCATTTGGAAGAATGAAATTTAGTATCAAATCTGTTTCGTGGCATAGAATTTGCTATAAGGGAATTATGACATGCACTATTTGTGGACCAGTAGAGCTTTCTCCTAGGCAAACGATTAATTCCTGATAGATATGATATGGCAAAATATGTGTACAGTTCCTCTACAGAAGATGTACAATTGTGGTCACCTAAAAAAACATAGTATTTTACTGACTCTTTCACGATGTTTTCCATGAATGGTACGAAAAAGAATTTTTGAATAACTCGATTGGTTTTACTGTGTCATCTATTTGAGGAATACTCTCCTCGTCTACCTTTGTTGCAGGTTTGCTTCTAAGATCAACTTTCAACTTGAGGTTCTTCAATTTAATTAGAAGGCCCCCAAATCTATCGTTCCCGTCCCGTCATGTTGAACGACTCTAAGTTCGGCCTTTTCCCTAAGTACCCCTTTTAACAGATACCAACTGCTTCTGGTCATTACAAGGAATATCATCTACATCGCTACCTGTTCAACGTTCTCAGGTGGACTCAAAACCATTTCTAACTCTGTTCCCTCATCAATTTCTCTATTTATATACGGACACGAACACAGACACGGACACGGACGCGGACACGGACACGGACAAGAACACGGACGCGGACACGGACACGGACAAGGATACGGACACGGACACGGACACGGACACGGACACGGACACGGACACGGAACGGACACGGACACGGATACGGACACGGACATAGAACACGGTACCGCATCACAGTGTACACGGATCACGTACAAATATGTCTTTTGCATAATCAGTGATATCCTCAAACCTTGAATGACAGTTACAAGCTGATTTCAGTGTTTAGATAATTACTTTTGCTATAATGCAGTTATCCTAAAATTCGAATAATTACAGCTGTTTCAGCTGTATTTTGAAATTCATTTAGACAGTTCAACATAGCTGCTTTTTAGTATTGATCCTACTTTTAAATTTATAATATGGTGAATGGATTTGATGAGTGCATATTTTAAATTGCATTTTGAATTGTACACTTTCAACAGTATTATTGTGTTTTTAATATTATTCGGTTTTATTTACTAATAATATAATTACTTTGATAGTGACATGACTATTCTAAAATGTCGCATTATTAAATTGACATTTTTAAAGAATTTTGTTCATTTAGACAAAATTAGTATTGTGCTCTATTCCGTAGATATAACTTACGGTTATTATCTCTAGGGCAGGATACATACCTAAATTCCACATAATCGTGATAGCTGACATTAAAGAACTTAGTTCTGAAAATCACGCCATTATTAAAGTTACGATACAATTTGGCATTTTCAACCGTACGATTTTATTTCAAATACTATTCGGCTTACAAAACATATGGTGATGTCCTCTTACCTACACTTCAAAATCAGTATATAGACGTTAAGATTAGAATTCCTCTGTTCTTAGATTGCAGGACTTACACCTTAAGTTACGATACACATTTTGTGATTTCCAGACCGCATTACATGAATTTGATAGGTTTTCGAATTATCTACTCCATGTTCATGTTATTACGAAAGGGAACATATGGAAGTCCTTTACCTACCATAGCAAAATTAGAGCTCATTTATATAGAGTGGACTAAAATACTCTGGAATTCCCAATTTGTCTCATAAATTGCTAGTCGGAATTGTACAAATTTAGGATAAGCCTATTTTGGGACAAGGAGATTCCGGATTTGACATTTGCAATGTTGCCAAATATGTCGTTTCTTTGATATTATTCACTTTGGTTCTTTAAATACAACACTCTGTATTCCATTCCATTATTGGAATCTCCTCTTCAATACGAGTTCAATCATATGTATCATTTATGATTTTATATAGTCTAGAATGCTCTGATTTAGACATTTGTTTTCCATTTACATTATTAAATAAACTGACAGTAGTTTGATGTGCTTTGAAAAGTTCTGCAAAGTAAATTGTTTCTCTAAAATGGTTGTTAATGAAAAAGAACAAATTACTATTCTAATGATGAGAGGGTACGGCCACAGAAAAAGTTCTTATAGTGAAGTAGCCAACTTGTTCAACGATACTTTCTCAAACCGTCCTCGTATCCATAAGTACAAAAAAAATTGTAAAGCGCTTTGAGGACTCTGGAGGTGTAAAAGATGGATACCGTTCAGGTAGACCAAAAACACTTATAACTGACAACACTTTAGATATAATGCAGAGATGGGTTGAAGATCCACATACATCCTCACGCAGGGTTGCACAATTACATGATACAGGTCATTCTTCAGTGTTACGTGTATAACATCAGAATAAATTTCAACCATACAAAATTTATTTATTTATTGCAAGAATTAAGTTAAGATAACTTCGACCGTAGATTAGAGTTTACTGAGGTAATGGTGGATAAAATTGAAAACAACATATATTTGTCCAACAAAGCAACCTTTACACTGTATGGGAGTGTAAATCGATATAATCTAAGGTACTGGAGTGACGTAAATCCACACTGGATGCGTGAAAACTACACTCACAGATCACAAAAATTAAATGTATGGTCAGATATAGTGGGTACTCAGTTAACTGGGCTGTTCTTTATCGAAGGAAATTTAACGTGAGAGAAGTACGAAATGCTACTTGTAAAGAAATTGTACCTACACTAAGAAACTTGTTTGGAGTTGTGCTGAAGATCCACATACATCCTCACGCAGGGTTGCACAATTACATGATACAGGTCATTCTTCAGTGTTACGTGTATAACATAAGAATAAATTTCAACCATACAAAATTTATTTATTGCAAGTATTAAGTGAAGATGACTTCGACCGTAGATTAGAGTTTACTGAGGTAATGGTGGATAAAATTGAAAACAACATATATTTTTCCAACAAAGCAACCTTTACACTGTATGGGAGTGTAAATCGACATAATCTAAGGTACTAGAGTGACGTAAATCCACACTGGATGCGTGAAAACTACACTCACAGATCACAAAAATTAAATGTATGGTCAGATATAGTGGATACTCAGTTAACTGGGCTGTTCTTTATCGAAGGAAATTTAAAGTTAGATAAGTACGAAATGCTACTTAGAAATGAAATTGTACCTACACTAAGAAACTTGTTTGGAGCCAATATTAGTCAGATATGGTTTCAGCAACATGGAGCTCCAGCTCATTTTGGTGTAAATGTTCGGCGTTATTTAGATGAGATTTTTCCCGGACGATGGATTGGTAGACGAGGTAGTACTAAGTGGCCTTCGCGTTCACCTGATTTCAATCAAAAATGCAGTTTACAAAACTAAACCAGCAAGTCTTGCAGAGCTAAGGCAACGGATTATCGATGAATCTCGATTATTTTTTAGACAATCATGGAGAAATGTGGTAGATGCATTCTATCATCAATTAGGGTACTGTCAACTCACAAATGGAGCACATTTTGAGCACTTGATTAAGTAATCATTATGTTAAAAATGTTGTAATATTTCAATTGTTACGTTTTAATGTAGGTGAAAATAGTTTTTATTAAAAAATTTATTGGGACAATTAGGCGTTACCAGACTACTGTTTTATGTATTTAAGACCTTCTAGACTACATAAAATCATAAGTGTTACACATTGTTGAACTGGTATTGAAGAGGAGATTCCTATAATGACTGCATATCTAGGGTGATGTATTTAAAAAACCAAAGTGACCTATCAGAGAAATGGAAAATCTGGGAAAATTGCAAGTGTCAAATCTGGAATCTCCGTATCCCAGAATAGGCTTATCCCAAATTTTCTACAATTGGGACTATAATTTACGAAATAATTGAGAGTTTCCAGACTTTTGATCCACTCTGTATATCATTTTCAAGCATATCACATAAGCTATGTCCTAAAATGTTAAGCATTTCTACACTTGATTAAAAATATGTTGCTAAAAAGAACGAGGTTGTGTTAAGAGGCAGGTGAATTGACAGACCTAAGATGGTTTATAAATTGCATACGAATTTTGATGGAATTGAAAAGGCCCTAAAGGTTTTGTTTAAATAGTTTGGAAATTTAAATTAAAAAATAAAAGTTTGGGAAGTACTTGATCGCGCAGTGAAGTTACAATCATATAAAATTTAACCTAATTGAAATTTGGGAAATATATATAATATGTAATACTTGATGGCTTTCCAAGGGAATTTCTGTTTGTAGTAATTAATAAAGTTACAAATAATAAAAGTTTTTGGTATTTCACGAGTGGCTGATGTCGCTAGTTTAGGAGTACTATAGGAACAATTTTTGACTAAACATGTGAATGTGATTAGTTCAAGGGTGTGTAGAGGAATTTTAATTACTGTAGCAAGAACCTTTTATTAATATAGATCAAAATATTACCTCACAATACGAAAGTATTGGGAGGTATTGTAATCGGTCGGCGAAATTTCGAGTGCAACACTTTAGTTTTTGTGAATTATAGTAAAATAGAAAATAGATAGAAAGTGTATCCCAGCGCACAATTAAAGAGGATTAAATTTCCTTTCAAATGAGCTACCGTACTTAAAAATTACTTTACGGTAAGTTGGAAAAAAAATAGGTTCAAACGTGAAAATTTCTAACTGTATGTCTGTCTATCTGTATGTATGTGTTCCAGCGAGATAGCGTCCACAAAGATAATCCAATCGTCATGAAATTTGGTACCCAGGTTCGAATCCATGAGTAGACGGAATGATGAACTTTTGAGCGAAATCTGTCGTCAAAATGGTGGAATTCCAGACTTCGACTAGTATAGAGTATATGAATACGAACGGCTATTCGTAGCAAACCGGTGTCTTTACGTAGGTAACTAAGTGAACCAACCTAGAATTGAATATCTACCAAGTTTTTCGTTTGTTCGTGAACTCCTTCGGTAGCGCGTTTGGTTGATGTCCCGGCGTCTCGGGTTCAAGATGTATAATATCCGAGTTTTTTTTATCTTATCTTATTAGACGTGTTACGGCATTTCTGGCCATTTGAAACGATTTTTGAAAAAAATTTGGCCCTTTGGTAAAAAAATTTTCAAATTTTTTTTTCATTTTTACATGTTTTGAACCAACTCTGACCATTTCAGATGATTTTTGGAAAAAAAAAATGTTTTGATATGAAAAAACTACAAAAAAAAACAGTGCACTAGCTACAAAGACATCAAACTCCTTCAATTTTACTTGTGCTTATTTAAATTATCAATTACATTGTATTGTGACGTCGTGTTTTGCGCACATCAGATTTTTTTATTATATACCGAATCCTTGCAAAATAGCAATAATTACTGTTACTAGTTTCACGAAATATTCGTTTATATTATATTTGTTAATGTTGTGATTAGCAATATTATTGAAACATAAAATGAATAAATCAGGAAGCTGCTCTTAGACTACTATTACTATTACCGTTGTCATTAAAAACCTTAAATGATATGCTCGTATTTGAATAGATGAGTGCCATTACTGTAACAAAAGCTGCTTCAAAATACTTCTGGAAATATAAACGGAATGAAAGTACATTAGATATATTAAGAAATTTTTATAAAATTAAATTAAGTCTGTAATTTTAGCTTTATTGCGCTTACGCAATATATCACAAAAAACGTGAAATGCAAAATGGCATTTAGCGAGATCATAAGTAAGTACCTACAAGATATTAAAAGTTTAATCTTACAAATGGCTTCCGTATTAACCTTATTTTTTTGCTGAAATTTCGTTTCATTACAGTTAATGGTTTCCACATGTTAATAACAAAAGGGTCACTTATGTTTCAATAGCAGTAACATTTGGACTTGAGTACAAACACAATTACAACGTATTTATGCGTTTTCATTTATTCAGCTAGAAAATCTTCCGAATTAATAAAGTAATAGAATTTTTGTTATTCTGTCAACGAAAGATAACAGATCTGACAAGATGAATCACATTACTTCCGAAATATGCTACTGAGTGGACCAAAAAGCCACGATCTGCTTAATTCTTTTCTAAAATTTTGTATTACATTTTAATTATACATAACAGTAACTTTCACTCACAATTCTTAAGGGAAAGCTTTAGTCCGGGTAATTTACAATAAAAACATCAAATCTTTTCGAATACAAATTTGCTTTATTTCAGCATATACATTTCTTACAAAAAAAAAAACAGGCTTGGGAGAGATATAAAAACTACTCTGTTCCGATGGAATTTGAAATACGACTCGAGCTTCGCATGCCGCTGTATTGCTCAGTATATCATTTACATTAATGAGAATTTCTCAGCGGCCACATTAGCCGACGGAAGCTCGCAGGAAGATGACACAGGAATGCCTTATCTTTTAATAGAAAAACAACATCCTCTGCGACCCCAAATGCTGAATGCGAGCTCAAATAAATGCGCGTGTGATACAAGAAATTATACTTCATTTTATTCTGTTAAGATAATTTTAGAGTATTGGTAAAATATAGTATGTTAAGCATGAATGTTTGCATTCAAAATTCAATTCGGATGGTTAAATAATGCACTTATCGTTTATGTATTTGCAATCATGCAGCAAATATGTGTGAATAGCGTTACACTGTTAACAACAGAGGCTGATAACGCACACATTGTAAATTTACTGTAACCCGCAATGTAATCTTTACAGCTTGTAATAAATTTTCTCCTTCAGAATTTTCAATTATGGTTTTGTACCCCTTTCGCCAACCTACATTATGACCGAACATCTTTATTTTAGAATTAGCATTTACAGTGTGATATATGCATAGCTATAGTTTGATTACCCAAGAGAGTTAATTTATGCCATTCATAGGATTTTGTGGAGTTGTGCTAATACTATGCAGACATATTTAAGCTTTACCTTGGGAATTTTTCTTGGAAACTTTTAATATTCTAATGGAGATATGTACAGGGTCGAAAGAAAGTTAGCGAAAAAGTTTTTAATTTTTGGGATGCAAGCCGTGCTTTTTTAATTGCCCAGTAACGATAAAACAACTTTAATTAATCCTGGTAGGTATGTTTACTTCATTACGGGATATATTTAACTTAACAACGTAATACGTAGGATGTAAATTCAAATGGTTGACACAAAATGGCTTAAGTTCAATTAGATTTAGGTTGAACATTTTGTGATACTGAATTGTAAGGGCGCTTAACTGACTATAATCTTGCCTGTATGTTTTCCGTGATGTAGCCCCTTCGCAAGGGACCAGAAGTTTAATTGGGTTTGATGAAGCATTGCAGGAAAGTTCTGTGGTGCATTAATAGTCGCATGAAAGACTGGTATTAATGTCTTGATGTACACTTTTAAATGTAAACTAATTATTATCTCCTAAGTGTGAACTTCCTTTAAGTTCCTTGCCACGTGTAGTTCGGATAAAAAAATTATAACATAGTTATCCATTGATTGACTTTGTTACACGTCCAAACCGCACTAGGCGTCGTTCAGGCCGAAGTAAGCGGGTTGCCAAGCCAGCTACAGTCGAAATGGGTGGGGTTAATAAAGGGAGTAAAATGATTGAAAGCTAGTTTCAAACAACTTTCACTTACCATAAATTCACAACAAACAATGCTCAAGTCGGTAAAAATTGTCCCTAGGCGACACACACAATCCTAATTTTTTCTAAAATAAATAGTATTAGGGGAGGCGTTAAATTAATCCTACCTAACTGTGGTAAATAGTATTGTAGCCTACTCAGTACAAACATACGCAACTCCAGTTCAATCACACTTGAAAAGAAATTTATCCAAAAGCTTAAGAAAATTTTGAAATACACGGGTCGTCGTAAATTTATTGATCACACCCTGTACATATGAAAATTCCAAGTCATAAATAATTAATTTGAATACTTTCTAAGTAGCCCTCGCATAAATATAAATTTATATTTCTCACTATTCTAAAATTCTGAACTAAATAAATATTACCCAAATTTAGAAGAATCAAAATAAAAAGTCGGTTTAATAATTTTTAAATCACCACAACATTCGTTATTTCCTGAAAAATTGAGAATATAACGATCAGTGATTTTGTAATAAATAATATCTATATCTTTTCTGAATGCTTTCTGTTTAAAAATCGTATTTAAACAGTCGCCAATAGGTTTGAATCTTAACACCTCAAATCTGTAACTTCTACTTAACAAAAATATTCTGTCATTAATTTTATGTATTTTAGTCGATCTGGCTGATTAAGCAATTTCATATCAATCATTAAACTCAAAATATTTAAAGATTAATTCAATTACTAATAGGTGTAACCCATTAGATAAATTTACACAAGTTAATGCTAAAATATTTATATCGGCTGAGAAAAATAAGCAAAAGTAAATTAATTAATTGATATATATATATATATATATATATATATATATATATATATATGGTTGATTTTAGGTTTCCACGAGTAGATGAAATTTGTTTATCAGTTTCTCGCGTCTGTAGTGATGTTTCTGATTCTCAGTACAAAACGACGTTTCGGCAAAGTCTCATCTACCATTTTCAAGTCAACTTGAAAATGGCAAATGAGACTTTGCCGAAACGTCGTTTTTGTACTGGCAGGAGTCAGAAACATCACCAGCAGACGCGAGACAACGCCCGGATAAACAACAGTGTTTCATGTATATATATATATATATATATATATATATATATATATTGACCAATTTGCAAAGATAAATATGTATACAAACATTGCTTGGAAAAGCACCACAAAAACCAATTATTATAGATTAAAAATCCCCAAACATCATATTCTAAACACCTTAAACCAGATAGAGTGTGACTATACTTTTTACTCATAACCAAAAAATATTAACCCAACAAGCTAGAATGACCTTAAAAGATAATCACACTTTTCATCCTTTAAACAAAATCTGAAACTAGTTCTTACAAATTACACTAGGTAATCCCTTATCCGAAATGTCCATATGGAGATGCTTTATTTCTCGTAATCCTTTGATTATGCACTTACACTTGTCAGAAAAGAAAAGAGAAGAAGCCGTAATCTGTAACGGTATAAACGGGTGGTAGAACGGGATTACAGATAAATTGGCCCCTTTTTGCCTCGACTAGTCAGCGTGCGGATCGTGGATTGATGTTAATAATTTTGCACATCCAGAATAATAAATCGTACGTCAGTCAAAATAGGGAATGAAGTCAAAATCGTTTCGGTTAAGGGCGCCAGGATATTTGATAGACAAAAAATAAGGGTTGTCGTGCCAAAATTACGAGTACATAGCGTGTCTAAACATCCAAAAAACATGCGCTTACCTATTCGTAATCAATTCCAGGTGTGCTGGACAGCAATTCCGCAAACCACCTAAAATCGGGCTTAAAAAAAAACACTACACGCTTGTCAAATAAAAGCGTGATCAACACTCAATAACGTTACGTTAATACACCTCCGTGTAAATAATTTGACGTTAAGTAATAATCAAAACAAAACACAAAAAAAATTCAAATAAAACACTAAATATTAAGAACGCTATTACTCAAAAAAAAATAGAAACAAAAGTTACGTTATTACTCAATAAAATCAAAAAAACTAACTTCGTTACGTTAAAACTAAATTACCGGTAAATTTGCAAAAACAAAAAAAAACTGGTATGCAACACAGAAGGGTTTTCAGAGAATACCAAACACATTTATAAAACAAAACAAAGCTATAATAAAATAATAAAATCAGTATAAATATAGACATACGAAAATGCGTATAAACAAAACAAAAAAAAGAATACAAAGGCTTATTAGGCGTCAGGTCGTCTGATCAGAATCTGCTTACGCCGTACTAAATCGTTTAACCTAAATATAAATAAACCGTGGATTATATATCCACACAACTACAGGGTCAATTGCCCTTTACTAATAAAATAAAAAAAGTGTGAAGGCGGAGCGTTAGAGTTACGATTAATTCCAATAACTAAATTCAAAACACAGTTTAAATTAACAAAAAAAACGAGACACAACTCCGCTTTCAAACCTTCAACAAATAAAATAATTCGAAACACACAACAATCTTAAAAGTTTTCAATAAAAACACAATGTTATAATACCTTACAAGGTCTAGATAGCACCTCCTCTGTGTTACAACGGATGGTACGAACCAGGTGATCGGCTACAGCTATAACGGGAATGGAAACTCCCAGGTCCGGCAAAATGATGATAAAATGTTGACTGATATTCTTTTATACACGAACAATTTCTTAAGTTAACTCGTCAAAATGTTACTGCATTAACCAAAACTTATTGTACAATAATAATGTGAGCGTTCAAAAATTGTTTGATAACTTTTAGCTTTTAATGTTCTTTTAAATAATTTTATTTTCCACTAAAACTCCTTAATAATTTGTTTAAATAACTAAATATATTTTAATATATTGCGACAGTTTCTTTATCTTTACACACGCTTTGTATGACAAATAGGTGGCACTGTAAGAACGATGATTTTAAGTAAATCCGCAAAGGCGATATAAACCAAAAGTCCATCGACGCACTAAAAAAACACGAAGATGTCCTCCAGGTAATTTTACGTAAAACCGAAATCGGCACTAGGTATAATCCTTTGGTGAATGAACAATTTTCATAAATCCCTTTCACAGGTTACTTCAGTAGTTAAACTACCCTTATTACACAAAAAGTACGTTCGTTAAACACCACAAGGTCCAAAGTATCAACGTTCTAAATCACCCCCCCCTAAGCGTAACACAAGCGGCAACGTACAACTACTTGAAAGCGTGAACTCTCTTAGAATGCCCCAAAGTATTCACAAAAATCCATCTTTGAATTTGCATCCCACTACTCATAAAAAAATCTTATCTAATATAATTCAACCAATTAAAAAAACGGAAGGGGAAACCAAAGTACCCCCGTACTACAATTTCGTTTTCGTCCGTAAGGACTCGGTAAATTTTGAAAACTAACCGTCAGCAAGATCAACGAATACAGCCTCTGTATGTTTACCTTAAAGTACGAACAATAAGGCCCACATGCAATCTCTATGAATCAAAACCAAAATACCTAATAATAAACTGGACAACTATACGTAAGCGTCTGTATGGCGCGACCATGACATCATACAGATAAACCTATACTATTCATTTAAATTACTTCATTTTCTATTATATTTTTCGGAAATCAAACGAAATAAACCTTAATTAAACTTATATACAACTATTTACAAATAAACGTTAACCAAACTTCTATAAACGAGAAATAATAACGAAAAACAATCTAAATTTCGGAATAATAATTTCACAAACAAAGAATCTAAAGCTCACCACACACATTAAAGCGAAATTTACTATGAAACTTAATTTGACAACAAAAAAAATTTATATACGGAATCTAACTAATTACATAAGACTATAAACAAAATTACCCACTACGTATACAGGGTGTTCAAAATACCCTGACAAATCACTAACTTAATTGACTGTAGGACTCGCGAGTGCAGCTGACTGTCTTTCACTCGCACGCATTAAGCATAAAGACCAGGGGGATCTGATTGATTCTTTGCCCTTCAAATAAACGTCCGTCACAATAAAGAATGTTTACTTCCAGTTTTATAGTAGAATTCCTATTTACTTCATACAATTGATTGTACTCATAGGACAATCTATGTCAGTAACGACCATTATTAACTAGCTTAAATCACATATTATGAATATTGTTACTTCCACTTTCTTTATTATTGATTCACTAGCTTAATTACTGAGCACTTTTAGGGGAATATTTGCTGTTTTATTGTCACATCTGCTTCAGCATTTTTCAAATTTCTTGAAAGTAAAACACTGTTATTTCCATTTAATTAACACTTAAACCTTTTATTTGGAAATATTTATATGTGATTTGTCTCCAAAAAGGGTTATTTCAGGTGCTTTCATACCTAATGCAGAAAAATTTTTACACACAAAACCAGCACTGACCATTCTAAGGTCTCTTAAAAAAGCGCGCACGTGATTTGCCTTAATTTAAGCTTTAACCGTGCCTTAATTGGGCTCTCACTTTTATACCCTCTGTTCAACATTCTGTGACCACTATAAAAGTTCACCTATCAGAATAGAGTATTCCTTGCGTCTCTTTGCCAAGTGCAAAACCCAGACGGAACCAACGCAAACCAAAGTAAGAAAAACGTAGCCATCTTGAATTTTTTTACAAACATACTCACCTCTCACCCTAAAGGCCATTATTAGTCATTATTTCCACTCTGTATACTATTTAGACCCTGACTCAACTTTTCATTAAAATCTCGCATGTGGGTGATTTCTCTTTGCGCGCAATTCAAGAACCTCCAACTCATTTACCCTTGAACAGGCACTCAATTTACCACTATTGCACAATGTTACAACATTTATACAAACAAAAAAATTGCAATACCAATATATCAAAATCCGAATTCTTTAGTACACAACAGCAAAAGACCAATGGCAATCCGATACTCTTACGAGTGCCGTCTCAGTAAGAATTTTCCCAAAACATTATTTTTCAACCAAGTTTAATGGTTTCAACATTCACAACATTCAAATATTCTTTTATCTGATTCACAGCTAACCTAAAGACCTAACTAACCTAGACTAATGGAGTAGTCGATCGGGAAAAGTCCCAAATCTGGCAAAGTAACCAAAAGATCATAGTTATAGTTCGATAAAAATATTCCACAATAAACTAGAAAAAAATCATCCGTCAGGGATGGTCACTAACACCACAAAGTCAAACTCAAAGGCTGCTTCACTCAACATTTGTGCAAAGGCGCACTATAATTTGCAACTGCATGCCATCCAATATGTCTCAACGCAACTCAACTCGAAACTCTCAAACTTTTCGTCAAGAACAAACAACATTGCTGACTAAACCCAAATCATCCAACTGGGAAATAAGTCCCAACTGATAACTAACAAATCCACAAATATCGTCATAAATTCGTAATAGCAAAAAGATATCGGCAAAGTTGTTCAAAACTTATGAACACTCAACGTCAGTATACAAATTCGTCATAAAATAGTCTCAAAATTAAAAAATTCAAAATCGGTATAATTAAAATTCGTAAACATCCGATATACTAAACGTCATAATTCGATAAAACTTCAAAAGCGGCTCACATTCAAAATCCTACATTCACATAGTATCAAACAATCTATGTAAATCTTATAACCCATTTTGTCAAATAAAATTTACCAAAAATATAGTACTTCAAAGTTATAGTCCCTGACCGACTCACAATACTAAACAACTCATCAGTACTGCCTAAATACCATTCAAATCAAAAGAATTCACTCAACAAACAAAAAGCTCCAAATCGCTGACCCCAATACTCAAATGCTAAATGCTATAAATATTGGTACTTAAAGAATTACTTGCACTTCCTTTATTATTGAATCACGAGCTTAATTACTGAACACTTTTTATATTATATGTACTGTTTTATTGTTAAATCTGTTTTAGCACTTTTCAAATTTCTTGATATGAAAACACCGTTATTTCGTTTCAATTCACTCTTAAACCTTTTATTTGTAAATGTTTATATATGATTTATCCCCAATAAGGGTTATTTCAGTCGCTTTTATACGTATTGCAGAACTAAATTTTTACAAACAAAACCAGCACTGATCATTCTAAGATCTCTTAAAAGAACATGAACGCGATTCGTCTTGAATTATGCTCGATTCTCTCCTTACCTTGGTTGGGTTCTCGCATTTATACCCTCTGTTCAGCATTCTCGCACCACCATCAAAATTCACCTATCACAATCGAGTATTCCTTGAGTCGCTTTGCCAAATGCAAAAGCCAGACGGAACCAACCAAACCTATGTATGAAAGCGTAGCCATCTTGAATTTTCTTATAAACCTACCCACAACTCATCAGAAAAGCCATTATCGGTAATTATATTCACTCTGTATATTATTCAGACCCTGAAACAACGTTTCATGAAAATCTCGCATGTGAGCCATTCCTCTTCCGCACAATTCAACAACCTCCAACGCATTTACCTTTGAACATGTATTCAATTTTCTATGATTACACAATGCTGCAACATTTATACAAACAAAAATATGCATACATATTTCTTACTGCACATTAATACAATATCAACATATCACACTCCCACTCACTCATGCGTCTACAGCCATTTCTCTAATCTGAATTCTTTAGTACACAGCAGCAAAGGACCAGTGGCAATCCGGTAGTCTTTTACCAGTGGCGTCTCAGTAAGAATGTTCCCAAAACATTATTTTTCAACCAAATTTAATGCTTTCAACATAAAAATATTTCCACAACACAATTTAGAATTGTTACTACCGATTACGCTCTGTCATGCAGTAGAATGGTTGTATTGTAATTCAGAAGAAACCTTGGTGATATACTGTATATTGCTTAACCGCACTTTGAAGAGTTTACTAGAATAGATGTAATTTCTATCATTGCTTCTGGATACAGTCTACTGAAAAAATTCGTGTAAACAAACTACTTGAGATAACAAGTTGAAACTAATGACACGTGCATCCAGGCAGAAAACATACATTTTTCCTGATTGAAGCACCATCTCTGTGTCGGGCCGAGAACTATTCACCTTACCCTCGTAACTAACATGAAATTACGCAAGTTTTTATACTAAACAACGGTATCTATTTTTATCTAACATTTTGTTTCTTATAAATAAGTTAACTCAAATTCGTGGAGTTATTTTATTTGCAAGGATTTAAATTTGTATGCAAATTTTTTATTAAATGCGGTTTTATTATCCAAATGTAAACTGTAACTTGTATTTTCATTTCCAATCTACATATCAATTAGATACCTGCGCAACATTTTCATACAAGAGTTACAAAGTTTTGTTTTATCTTCAGTTTAGTATGATTAAAACACAATTTACTGCAAAAACAGACTAACAAAGTACAAACCTAATTGAAGCTATAACAGCGTTTATCTTAAAATCATATTTACATATTGGTATCTAACTTAAATAGTGATAAAGTTTGCCTTAGATTGTCTCAAATATCTTCCTGTTTCCTATCATTATTTACTTGTTAAATAAATTTGTTATAACACCTTAATTACATTCTAAAATTGTACTAACGTTTAATGAAGTACATTTTCACTATATCAAGTGTAGTATTACTAGCGTAAATGTAGTACTCATTCTGTGATGTGCTATACAGGATGTTTTATGATTCGATGTTAATTCTTAAGGGTGTGAATCCTTGGATGATTTTAAGCAAAAAAGTTCATTTCAACATATGTCCTAAACTTCTGAAGTTGAGCTACAGGGTGTTAAAGTTTTGAGAAAAAAATATTTTTTTGATTCAAACATTCATAACGTTCTACTTATTTTTTTGAAATTTGGCCATATCTAGATGTACAAGATTTTTTAATTCTTTAACCAGTGTCGTCCATACGGGACACAGGCTAGATATTTTTGGAAAAAAATACGGTATGCCACTGCTTTTTCTTAACATAAAAATTATTTTTAAAATCCTCATTTATTTTGGGGCAAATTTGATTTCTTGACTTTTTTTTATCCGATTCGCGATTATTGCGTAAAGAAATAATAACCGTCATTTTGCATAATAATTATCACTATGCGCTTATGATTTTTGGAAAATAGGTCAGAAACTTTATTGTTATTTAACATTCAAACAATACCATGATTAAATAATAAGCATTAAAATAAAATTAAAACTTTAATAAACATACAATTTTAGCATTAAACTAAAAGAACTAGCATTAAATAACGGTTTTTATTTTTTTACGCGAAAACTGCGCATCGGATAAAAAAGTCCAGAAATCAAATTTGCCCCAAAATAAAGAGAATTTTGAAAACAATTTTTATTCTGAGAAAAGGCAGTGGCGTACCACATATTTTCCATAAATGTCTAGTCCATATCCCGTACGCACGTTATCAAAGTTTTAATAAAAAAAACGATTTGTTTCTTGAAACTTTAACACCCTGTAGCTCAACAGTTGAGAGGTTTAGGACATATGTTGATATGAAGTTTTCTGCTTAAAGTCAACTAAGAATTCACAGACTTAAGGATTAGCATCCAATTATGAAGCACCCTGTGTATTTGTAATCGCCAAACAATTTAGTTGCAATATTTGTGTAGTAACGCACCATTACAATATTTGCTTATATATATTCGAGAAACACTGAATTGTTTGAGATCATTATTCCAAAGCTGAATAAATTCTCTATAAATTTGGGTTATCATCGTATCACTGATAATAAAGATGAAAAGAGCTGACAGATTATTAGATTTTCATTTGGCGATATCATCAATATATAATACAACAGAATTGCATACGTTTGTTGAATAAGTTCAAATTGAAGTTATGTAACAGAAGCTTAAAGCTAAAATCGTTTGAATAATCTGGAACACTGGAACTGTGGCAGGATCTGTAACAAACAAAATACACCCACGTACAACACAAAATTAAAAAACACCGAACGCGTTTCAATGGCTAAGCTATCATCGCCAACGGAGCTAAAATCGTTATTATTTACTTCACAAAAGTATAAGAATATCCGTATTTGTATCCTTTGGTTGCAGTATTGAATGTTGAAGGCGATATTATTGTTATTAATCGTGAACCATAACGTTCATACAAGTAAGTATACTAAGCTCATATATTTCCATAAAATAAACAAGTAAATGAAAGGCCAAATTCAACTAAAGAAGATTTGTTCATTCTTGAAAATTGACGAAGACCCAACAAAATCGTAACATGTAAACTGATTATCACATAAAATGGATTAATTACCTTCTAGGTATTAAAGTGTGTATTTTTTCAATTTCCACGTATAAAATGAGCAGTTCATAGATTTCTTTGGATTCCGACACACTTAGGAGTACAAAAAAGTTAGCCACTAAATTCTACAGGTCAGTCTTTTTCGTTTCAGCCATGCCTAGTATTTTTCTCAGTTCATTAATTTTACTTTTGGGTATTTTTTTCTTTTTGGTCAGACAAATTAGAAGGGAGACCCACGTCATTTCCCTGTAGTAGCGGAACCATCTGGACTTTTTTCCCAAAAGCACAAATTATATCGTAGTAGAAGTCCTCTAAGAAAATCAAATACGTCCCCTTTACTATTTTCATCGATGTAGATAGCCGTCCAATGGTGGTCTGGTTTATTGTCTGTATTGATATTTAAAATATTTTCAGATGGTCAAATACGGGCCTCGGTAACTGATTAGAAGCACATTATTGTGTCTGGGGAACAATTTCGAGTATTGGTACAATCCGTTGCTTTCATAATTTTTACCACCTTTACTTCTGTTCAACTCGTGACATATATCTTGAAAGTATCTGGTGTATAACAACACACGACCTTCCAACCTACAAAATGGTAATGAGACAAAATAAAATAATTGTAATAACATTTTTTTAGGATAATTAAGCAACTTCTTTATAATAAGGTCATCACGAAATTAGGCAACATTGTAAAAACAAAAACTATAATATATCTCAAACCGACATTAAAACTTCATGGCAGATAGAGGTTAATAGACATCTAGATGGTAATGTAAACAAAGTTCCAAAGACTCCCGCTTCTGTCAATATCTGGTGTGGAACAACACACGACCTTCCAACCTACAAAATGGAAATTAAAGGAAATGAAATAACTTTCATCTTAATTCTTTTAGGATAATCATGCAAAAAGAAATGTATAATAAGTTCATTACGTAAATAGGCAGCATCGTAAAGACAAAACAATAATTTATGTCACGTTTAAAACTTTGCACATACATGCACATAGATGCAACAGGCGCTAGCAAACGTATACAGCCGCACACATACGCACACAGACGCACACACGCGCACAAGCACACAGGCGCACACTCACACGCACACGCACACACACGCGCACACTCACACGCACACGCAGACGATACTGAAAAAATGTGGAATGCATAATTAGCTAATTCGATCATTTCCTGTTATAAGTATGAATGGCTCAGATCTCAAGTTTTCACACCCTATTACTATGTTGAGGATTGAGCCTATTACTTTGATGGATTGGCCATCTTCAATCGACTACTATGGCCGCTGCTCGTAAAATAAGTTCTTTTATACAGATCTAAGAAGTACTTTACCTCCCGACAACTCTTTTTATGCTATATAAGGCACAAATTCGACCTTACCTAGGATATAATTCTCACCTCTGAGTTGATGCTCCCCAATACGCTCTCAATATCTTTGATTGCATGCAAAAAAGAGCGATTATGCTTATAAGCAACCCGTCGCAGCATAGAAGTTCTTTCTGTGTATTATAGGTATTCCAATAGATATTGTTCTGTAGAATTACATTCTTTGATACCGTCTCGGGATAGCTTTGCTAGGAATACTCGACTCACTAATTCCCATCATCAATATGCAGTGCAAATTTCAATTTGTGGTACAAAACGGCTTCTATGCTCTGGAATGATCTCACTCGTACCTCTTTTCCTTCCACTTATGATGTGAAAAAATTTGAGGCATCGATTCATAGACATCTCTTGGCAGTTCGACATTGCTCTATCCACCCTTCTAAGTGTTACTGAGTGATTTAGCACGGTAAGCTAAACTTAGCCTGTTCAATACCACGATTATTAAAGAAATATAGGTGAGACAGTAAAGATTAAATCTTAATATAACTAAATTAAAAGAAAATGTTTCATAAGAAAAGATAACAAAAAAATAAAGACTCCAACAGAGCAAAAAACAAAAGACAAAAACTTTATTTGGGTTCATTACCTACGGCTGGTGTCGACTACCGTATATTGGCTTGCGTGAATAGACAGGTCCTCGGCATAGCGACGGTGCTTAGTATTTGTAGATGCGACAATTGGTCATAAAAAGAAATACTAGCAATGCGCCAAAATTATTAGTGCTGAAAGTATAAATTGTTGTCTGGTGATTAAATCCTCGACACTACCTTTGTAATCAGGTAATCTAATTACTATAAGGTGGGTTTAAGAAACGTAACAAGAAACCAAAATGCTTTCCTATTTTCAAAATGTTTTAAATTTACACAACTAGCTTACATAGGGGTCTTAGATAACAAGCAGATGTGGTTTTATGAGTACATTGACGCTTTATTCTCAATAAGACTTACTATGTTAATGGGTCAAAAACTTCGTTTTCAATTTTATTTAAAAATACGTAATATTTTTACAGCGTTTTGACTAAAAATTACTGACAATTTTATAATTAATAAAGGAACGTATTTCATTCCCTCCCCGTAGCGGAAGATGTGTATGTAATAAGTTTAACCAGAGTTTAATTATTTATCGGGACACGAAAATATGTTTTTCAGATTTTATTCACAGCGACGGAATATGTGTATTTAAAGGGATTTTCCTGACGGAAACGGCACTTTCTGGAGGTATTATGTGATTGTCTGTCTGTAGTGTTTGTATTGTTGTATCAGACGGGAACGCACCCTTTGGTTAATCAGAAGGATGCTAGACTAAACAGATGTTACGCCTTTCAGACAAGCGAAGTGGGAAATTATCAGCATTGGCATTTTAGCTTGCTGATATTCCCATAGGAATTCTCAAT
Source organism: Vesta saturnalis (assembly GCA_036346205.1). Taxonomy (NCBI): domain Eukaryota; kingdom Metazoa; phylum Arthropoda; class Insecta; order Coleoptera; family Lampyridae; genus Vesta; species Vesta saturnalis. Next base: position 1,143,435 of record JARFJB010002428.1, on the reverse strand, counting down.
ACTTTTCAGGCGAGAACCAAAAAGCAAAGAGTAGGAGTTCGTGTACTAGGTGTTTTTTTTACGCTAGAAATTCACCCTAATAAATTTATAGTGTATAATTGTGATGGTGTTTTGCAAATGGGATCGGTTATAATCTGTGAGGGCAGAAAAAAATATTTTAACGGAAACTGGTATCATGATTGCGCGAAAACGGTGCCTTCCTTCGATAGTTAAGGCTCCCCGTTTGCGTCAACTACTTCTTCGAACATTCAATATGCTAAATAAATACGAAGGACCAGTTGTAATTAAAATTAATTTATTACAACAACTTATATTAAAAAAACTTTGTTACATTCTTTTTTTTTTTTCACTAACTTTGAGAGAGTTGATCTATTACAAACAAAATATATAATTGCGTTGTTGCGATGTTTCGCAACATACTGCCCCCACCGCAATAGTGTGTTGACAAAAAAAAATTATTATTGTAAGTCTGAACATCTACATGAATTTACAACTGATTGAAATCAGGAAGTTAACTAAATAATTCGGCGTAAGAGACCGGAGATTATTGAACAAGTTAGGATTAAGTCCGAGATAAATTTGTTACTGAGAGAACGGGAATGCGAGGACTTTAATAAAATAAACAAAACAAACAACAAATATATATAAAGGAATATTTTTACATTTTCTTTCGCAAGAGAAATTAACAATCTGCCTGTGGAAGACGGCACACTTTTGTTATGGAACGAGTGAATTCTCCCTCTTGTGTTTTTAGGCGGACAACTCTGACTTTTCCATCGGCGCCTTCAAATGTTTCCAAGACCCTGGCCATTGGCCAATGCAGAGGGGGGAGAGTTTTCTTCTTTCAGCAAGACTAAATCATTTTGCTGCAAATTTCGAGTCTCAGTCATCCATTTTGGTCGATTTTGTAATCGGTTTAGATAATCAACTGACCACTTTTTCCAAAAATTTTGCTGAAGTTTTGAACATCGTTGCCAAATGGACAACTTGGCTTCTGCTGAGTTGGAAATGTCTTTTTCAGGGTATGATGAGAGGCTAGTTCCTATTAGAAAATGCCCAGGAGTGAGTGTTTGAAAATCTGAAGGGTCGTTTGAGAGAGCAATGAGGGGTCTAGAATTGAGAATAGCTTCAATTTGAGCTAATATGGTGGCAAATTCTTCAAAAGTGAGTGGAGTAGTGCCCACAACACGCGAGATGTGGTATTTGGCACTTTTTATTGCGGCTTCCCAGAGTCCTCCCCAATGAGGGGATCTGGGGGGGGGGGATGAACGTCCATTTGGTTTCATTTTGAGAAAGGTAAATTTGAATTGAAGTGTTCACATCCGTATTTCGGAAATAATCGTATAGTTCCTTTAACTGATTTTTCGAACCCAGAAAATTAGTGGCATTATCACTATAAATGACAGACGGATTTCCTCTTCGAGATATAAATCTTTTAAGAGTGGCTAGAAAAGCCTCAGTTGACAGATTTGACACTAGCTCGATGTGAACTGCTTTAATCGCCATGCATACGAATATAGCTATGTAGCATTTCATTACCGGTGCCTTGCGTAGATGGGAGGACTTTATGAAGAACGGTCCACCAAAATCGACTCCGACTTTTGGAATGGTCGTGTGGCAGTCACTCTGTCTTTTGGCAAATTAGCCATGATCTGTTGCACTGATTGTGCATTAAATCGAAAACAAATAGTGCAATTCCGAATAATTCGTTTTATGTGACGCAGTCCGTCTAGTGGCCAATACCGTAATCGAACATTGGAAAGTACATTCTGAGGACCAGCGTGGCATAATCGAAGATGTTCAAACTTCAATAAGAGAGAAACAACGTGATCCTTAGAGGGCAGGAGAAGAGGATGTTTTGTTCAAACAAAATTTCTGCATTTTCCAACCTACCACCCACACGCAGCAGTCCAAGATTGTCCAAAAGGGTTTTAATGAGCGAAGTTGCTTGTGAGATAGAACTTTGTTTGAGTCAAGTTCCAAGATTTGTTGAGAAAAATGTTCTTGTTGAACCTTTTTATAATTACAGTGAGCGCGGAATCCAACTCCGAAATAGTCAAAGGGCCTGTTGTTTTGCTTGAGAATGAGTGACGTTGTGAACAAAGCGTAGCACATATGCAATTGTTCTATGCAATCGAGAAAATGACGAGAAACGTGTAAATATTGAATTCCAAAAGTGTTCTAAAATTGATTGACGATTAAAGATATTTTTCTTTCCTCAGGAGGATTGTCAACCGAGAAAGGAAAATTCTCTACATTTCGCACTTCAAATTTAGGATTGAGCAAATATTTGGGCCCGTGAAACCAAAAATTAAATCATCAGAGTTCAAATGACCACGGGACAGCATGTCTGCGGGATTATCCGCTGATTTTACATAATTCCACTTATAGTCATGAGTAAGTTCTTGAATTTCAGACACTCGATGCGACACAAATGCTGCCCATCGACTTGAGTGGCTTTTACACCAGTATAATGCAATTTGCGAGTCTGTCCAAAGTGTGACAGAGGTAGGAATTAGTTTATTTTTATAAATCGACACTATTTTATTAATCAATTTTGATAATAACAACATGGCACAAAGTTCGAGTTTGGGGATTGTAATTGTCTTGATTGGAGCTACGCGCGATTTAGATGACAATAAATTACAAGACACCGAGTTGTCTGAGTAAATGGTTCTAATATACACACAAGCTCCATAAGCAAGATTACTTGCATCAGAAAACCCATGAAATTCTACATATTCAATATTTTTACTAGAAAATAAACACCGAGAGATTGTGAGATTTTTTAACCGAGAAAAGAGTTCGCAGAGAGCTTTCCATTCTGTTAAAATCGAAATGTCACGTATTTCTTCATCCCATTGTACCTTATGTAACCACAATTTTTGCATAAGAATTTTTCCTTTAACTATAAGAGGATTCACCAATCCAATAGGGTCAAAGCATTGAGCGAGATAAGATAAAATTTTTCTTTTCGAAATGGGGCAATCTTGTAGAGATTGTGAAGGAATAAAGATTTGAAAATTGTCTGATGAGGGATTCCACTTCAAGCCGAGAATTTTACATGGGGATTTTTCCAGATTGAAGTCCACTTCTGTGGTTTGAGGGTGAGATATATTTTTTAAGAAATCATTTGAGTTTGAACACCATTTGTGCAAGTGAAACCCGTGCTTAGAGAGAAAAGAGGTTAATTGAGAATAAAGTTTAGGTAAATCTTTTTCCGTTTCACATTCCGACAGAATGTCGTCCACATAAGTTTGAGTAAGCAGAGCATCTGATGCTAAGGGATAATCGGAATTATTGAGAGCGATATCATTTAAAACCCGAGTGGCAGCATAGGGAGCAAAGTTTGTTCCGTATGTGATGGTTTGAAGTTCCAAACATTTTAAAGATTGACGAGGTGAGTCACGCCAAATAATGTTTTGCAGAAAATTTAGGCGAGGATTCGTGAAAATCTGCCGATACATTTTCTCAATGTCAGCGGTGAGTACAAACCTAAACGAGCGAAACCTACACAAAATGTCATATAGATCTGGTTGAACTTGAAATCCTTTTAAGGTAACATCGTTTAATGAGAGTCCTGAAGATGTTTTACAAGACGCATCAAAAACTACACGCAACTTGGTGCTGACGCTTTCATTTCTGATTACGCACAAATGAGGAATAAAGTGTTTCCTTTCTAACCTACTGTTAGTCGGAAATAGCGGAACATATTTTGCATGACCTAATGACACATATTCATCGATGAATTTTTTATATTCGTGAAAGAGGGAGGGATCTTTTTCAAATCGTTTTTCAAGAGAAAAGAATCTTTTTTGCGATAAAGAAAGAGAATCGCCGAGTTTATGATGTTCATTTGTAGATTTCAGAGGAATATCTACTTGATAATGTCCATTTTTAAGGATGCGAGAAGTAGTATTAAAAATTTGTTCAGACTTTTATCTTCTGGAGAGAGCAAGGGAGGTTCGGAGAGTTCTTCAATTTTCCAGAATTTTGTTAAGAGAGTTTCTAATTCATCTGTGTCATTTGAGTGGTTAGTGGAATGATGAGAATAGGATGTTGAAGTAGATGGTTCAAATGTATATTTTTTTAGGAACGGTTCCTGATATAATCCAGCCCAGATGCGTATTTAACAAAGTAGGATAACCTCTGCCTAATTTCACTATGCCGTACGTGAGAAGTGTGTAGTAACTATCTGCTCCAATAAGCAAATCTATATCGGATGGAGAGTGAAAATTAGGGTCAGCTAGAGTCATCTTAATATGATCTGGGATTTGTAACTTATCCGAGTGAATTTTTATTTGTGGAAGTTTATGAGTTATCTGTTCTAATATAGCACAAGAAACTTTGAATCTTTTAGAGCGGTCTACGTTTGAGTGTATATACATATTCACCGCTTTATTTGAGAAAGTTTTGTTTTGAGAAATTCCAGAAATATTCAAAGCTGTATTAAAGGTTTTATATCGGAGCTGATTAACCAGTTTTTGAGTACAAAACGAGTTCTGACTTCCGTTATCTAGTAGTATTTTTGCTTGGATAGGTCGTCCTTGCGCAGTAAACAAAGTTACTTGAGCTGTGGCTAGTAATACGTGGCAATTTTTGGGGGAAAGAGCGGAAAAACTGGATAAATTTTCAGCCGGTAGCTGATTTGCTTGCGAAGTTGACGCTCTGTTTATGTCTTGATAATGAAGTGGAGTTGAAATTGGGTGATTGTTTGATGGTTGAGGTTTATTTGAATGCACAGAATGTTCATTTTTTGGTACATTACGGCCGAAACCGTTATTTTGTGCATTTGAGTAAGAAATTGTGGGTTTATGATGAGTTTGAGAAAACCTAATTTTCCTGAACTATTGAAGGGGACATTTTGTATGTGTAGCGCAGTGTGATGCTTCTTAGAGCAATGAAAACAAGTTGCACTTGAAGAACAATTTTCAACTGTATGCTTTGTGCCTAAACAGTTTAAGCACATTTTTTTAATTTGAACAAACTTTAATCTTTCTTGAGGAGATATTTCCAAAATTGTGGACACCCGTAAATTTTATGAGATTTATCGCAAAAAATGCACGAGAGAGCGTAACTGTCACTTTTCGAGTATAGTGTTACTTTACTACATTTTGAGTTGACTAGTGTTTCATTCCCTGAAATGTTTTCTAACACTACACAACGATTTTCGAGAAATTCAAAAAATTCTGCTAAATTTGGCAATGTCTTTAAATCACGACCTTCCTCAAACAATTTCTTAGAGCCGAAATCTAGTTTTTTTTTTAAAAGAAAAATAAGTAATAATTCAAAATTACATTTATCAGAGAGCTTCATGTTTTTTAGTGATTCTAGGTTTTTCTTACAGGTTGTAACCAATTCTCTCAAATTTTGTGAATTACATTTTGTTATACAAGGAGCATTTAACAAATTTTCGAAATGGGAATTAACAATCTTATTTTTGTTTTCATATCTTTGCTTAAGTAATAAAAGAGCTGTAGAGAAATTTTCATTAGTCAATGACAATGATTCAATTAAACTAAAAGCTTCACCTTTTACCAGTGTTTTTAGATAATAAAAACGTTCCACATTTGAGAATTGTGGGTTGTTTATTATTAACGCATCAAAGAGATCTAAAAAGGGCTTCCAATCGTGCAAATTTCCTGTAAAGTTGGGAATATTAATTTGTGGCAATTTTATATTCGAATTGTGCATATGCGAGCTATTTCAATTGAATCATTGTTGTGACTTACAGTGACATTTTGAGGAGATAATTTTTGTATACATTTTCAATAAGGGCTAACGTTGTAAAATACTGATTTTCAATTTTTTCACGATCTTCTACATCTGAATTATCTTCAAATTCTAATAAATATGAATCTATCTCGTCTTGAACACATTCGTATTCAGAAAACGCGGCTTCCAATCTTTTTTGTCTACATGAAAATTCTTGAACATCTAATGTCAAATTTTGATAGCTCTGCACCCAATTCTGAATACGAGTGATTTTGCTTTTAGCACTTGTGCGAGTAGTTTTTAATTGTTTGAAATCCATGACCATTCAAAACAAACAATAAATAACAGAGTTAAATAAATGTGAATGCGTATTTACTATTTGAGAGTTTTTGCAATAGTTTTATGTAAACAATTTAGTTCACTACTAACCTTTTTCTCAGAGTTTTAATACAAACAAATGATCACTTTAACTTACTGGAATCTTTCGTAGTGTGGATTTGACTTGGGCATATGCGGAGGGCGTCAGCTAATAGGAGTTCACACGTAACTGGAACTTCAAATCAACCATGTGCCAGGGGATAGGGAAAACGTTGAGATTTTTTTAATTGTGTTGGAGATTTTTGAGTGGAGATCCGGCTCGATGAAGACCATGCGCGAAAACGGTGCCTTCCTTCGATAGTTAAGGCTCCCCGTTTGCGTCAACTACTTCTTCGAACATTCAATATGCTAAATAAATACGAAGGACCAGTTGTAATTAAAATTAATTTATTACAACAACTTATATTAAAAAAACTTTGTTACATTCTTTTTTTTTTTTTTCACTAACTTTGAGAGAGTTGATCTATTACAAACAAAATATATAATTGCGTTGTTGCGATGTTTCGCAACAATGATTATGATCAGAAAAAAATGTACAGATCACTCCTGAAAAAAGGTAAAAATAACGCCTTCTGATTTCGAGTGCAGATAGTTCATGAGAGCAAGATGAGATTTAAAGTTAGGAAGTAAAAGTAAAAAAGTAAATAGAAATGATTTCTCTGTGTACGTACGCTTATGCAGGAAGAGACCTATGCATAATTGGGAAAGATAATGAAGGTGGTACTTCGGTGGAGAGTCTTGCGGCGAAATCCAGACATGATTTCTTACGACAGAAGAAGGGAAAAAAGAATTATCATTAATGAATGCGAATATTAAAAATAAAAAAAGGGCGCAAATTATAACTTGTTTTGGAGGAAAACTGGCAAAATGATACTATTGTGTGTGTGTGTGTGTGTGCCTGTGGGTGTGCGTGTGCGTGTGCGTGTGCGTGTGCGTGTGCGTATGCGTGTGTGTGTGTGTGTGTGTGTGCGTGTGCGTGTGCGTGTGCGTGTGCGTGTGCGTGTGCGTGTGCGTGTACGTGTGCGTGTGCGTGTGCGTGTGTTTGTGTGTGTGTGTGTGTGTGTGTGTGTGTGTGTCTGTTTGTCTGTGTGTGTGTGTGTGTGGGTGCGTGCGTGCGTGCGTGCGTGCTTGCGTGCGTGCGTGCGTGCGAGCGTGCGTGCGTGCGTGCGTGCGAGCGTGCGTGCGTGCGTGCGTGCGAGCGTGCGTGCGTGCGTTCGTGCGTGCGTGTGTGTGTGTAAAGCACATTACTTAACTTAGTACCACATCAGACACTAAAAACTCGGAAACGCACAGGAATTTCGAAACAGAAGAAGGTACATTATTTTTGTTAAACTGTATGTAGATAATGAAAATAACAGTTTTTTTAAAAAATAGTCATTGACATAGAAGTTCTGTTTATGAAAGGGGTTGAGCACCCCCTCCACTCCGCCACTGTGCAAGTTTGTGAACATTCTTATCGCTTGTTTTATGCCCCTTAATTAATAGACATTATCCCCCCAACATGAAAAAAATCTAAGCATTCGTTTATAATGAAAATTTTAGAGAAAAACATTATATTCAACACCCTGTATCCCGGAAACGAAGCCTTCTACGACATATGTTTATAGGAAATTTTCTTTTTAGAAACATGTGTTCTATCTCCTGTTAAAGTTTGTCTACAAAAAACTGACTCACCCTGTTTATATCTTATCATCTTAAGAAAATTTCACATTAGTCTTAATGAATGGTAGTTGGCACTTTCCAAGATAGATATCAAATTAGTTATAGAAGGCCATTTTCTCTTTTTAAATTTAGCTATTGGGTGATTTGAGAATACCGACGAGAAGGGAATATGTAGCTATTTAAGGAATTTATCAGAAGGAAAAGTTTACTCTTGAACTAATACTCAAGACTGTTGCTAAACAAATAGCTGTGACTATTTTGAAAAATGCCAGAATAACTTGTAGTTTGTAATTTATTATAATTACAATCTAGTGTTTACCAGTTAAATAATAAGGTGGTTATATTAAAAGCATTTGTGGTTGTTTATGTATTTTGGGGGTTATTCGTCATATAACTTTGTTTGACCAAAACTATTGTTATTGTTATGCGTTCATTTTGCAATCCAGTTGATCATTAAAGATCTGTGTAATGTAACTACGCATTACCACAGATATATGGTAATTCGTATACCATTTCAAATATTTCAGAACTGTAGTTAAAGGGTTTATTCGATTAACAAACACTTCAAAATTAATATAAAGAAAATAAGTGAGACAATGATAACCGTTACCAGTATGAAATAAAATCTTACTGTACAATGAATTAATACATAAAGTAAACCAACAAATCATATGAAGACTGTTAATGTGAATCAAAGTTATCATAAATCATTTAAGTTTATACTGTGAAATAAACGTAGGAGAAGGACAATAATTAAGAATACTATGTGATTAAAGTGTTGTCAATGACGCCTCAATTATTAAAAGAATTGATTGATTAGTGAACAAATCAGGTAAATTTCACAAGATATTGAAACATTATTTACACATATCATAATTTGATTTAAGTGTAACAGTGATGTATTGCGCATACATAAATAAATAACGACGCAAGCAAGATGTTCTTTTATAATTTGGAAATGAAGACAACGGTCGCGTTGTAGTACAAATTTTAATTTTTTCTATTCATTACATATATCATTTTTACAGTTAAATCTTTTAGGTATTGAAACTCTTCCATTGAACCTTGTACATATTTTAAGTTTTAGAATTGATAGATAGCAAGGAAGATAAGTAGTATATGGGTTTACAAAGGTATTAATAAATTTGTAACAATTGTAATGTTGAATTTGGAGTGTTAATGATTATAATTATTTTACTTTTATCGATTGTTTGGATTAAATTTGGTCAATGTTAGTAAATCAAATTAGTAACAAAATAAATTAAATATTTTTTCATATTACGTTTGGAAATACACAGACCAAACTTAATTCATTTTAACTTAGGGCAAGCAAGAACCTGCAGATTATCAAAAATTAATTGCAAAATTAAATTTTTATGATATTTTGTGGATAAGGAAAAGTTTATTCAATTAATTAATTACCCTTGGTTATTCTTTTATGTCAAATAATTATAGGTTGTCACCATATTTAAACATTTTTCTTTTATCAGAAGAAGGGTTTAGCACATGATTACATATATTAATTATTGGGTTTCTAATTGGACCAATTAAAAAGTTTAATAAAACTAATAAAGTTTATGTCAAGTAAATATATATATACAGGAGAAATAGATTGGAAAACCATATAAATCATAATTTATACCGACGAACTCCAAAAAGTCTTAGACCAATTCTAAGATCAATTTATTTTAAATAGAAATAAATTGCAATATTGATACTTGTTACAGGATAAATACTCACTAGAGCATCCAGCCCGTAAAGGCAATTTGTGCCACGGCAAAGCTCAGTGGTGTGGGTGGGGTTCTTACTAAAAGATATGAAAGGCATTCGTATCAACTCCGGAAATCGTGAAAATCGGGTAAAATTGACAAAAATGCTGTTAGAAACATTTATAGCGAGAAAACGTCATGCGCATATGTTAAGTTGACAGGAAACCAAAACGTTCACTCAAAAATAAACTACTCTACTATTAAAAACTCTATTCCAAAAATCTCTACACTAAGTTCTCCTAAACTTCAACGAAATCCTAAGCTTTACATAAAAGCCGCAAAATTGCGAGAATAAAACTCAAAACTCATTAAATATTTCGATAAACCTACATCAGAAATTATTGTCTCAAATAACCAAAAATAACTGATCAATACTGTAATTTAGTTACTCGATTAAAAACGTCACCACAAAACTAAACAAACGCGATCAAAAATCTATGAAATCCTGAAATTTATCAAACGTCGATATCAGGATGTAACACCTATATTCCGAAATAAATTACCTAGCCGCCATAACAAATAAGTAGAATCGTTTACCTGTTTAGCAAATCAGACCCTATAATGTCTCCAATCGATAAGTCTGTTCATACAAGAATACTTTAAAATATTGACAACTTCTTGCACTATCCTCGTATGCAAGAAAAATACAATCAGTTGTCCGGTCAGAGACCGACGTGTTTCATAAATTGACGTTATGTTATTTCGCTTAGTAAATCAGGTTTTTAATATAATTATTCCTCAAACAAAAAAATCACGTTAATTAATTTACAACCATGTGTGATTAACTCAATCCAACCATAAATATGCTCAAATTCAACAAAAAACAATTGTATTAAACCTTTAAAAGTTGCGTTAAAATTTCTTAAACAATGTAATCCTTGGAACGGTTATTACTTTACTTTCCCAAATAAACACCGAAAATATGAAAATGTACACTTTCACCATTACCACACATAATAAAATACTTATCTTTTTTGGGTTTTTTAATGGTGTATTTTAAATTATACAATCTAAACGTTTCGATAATACTTACAGTTATCAATTTTTCAACTTTGACAAAATTGTTTTCAACGTCTAACAAGTGTAATTGATATTACTACTGACGAAGATAATTGTAACTGTTATCGAAACGTTTAGATTGTATAACCATTAAAAAACCCAAAAAAAGATAAGTATTTTATTAAACACCGAGAATATTTACGTTAATTTATATGATCTCATTAAAATAATATAGCGCAACAAACTCGCAATTAAATGTCGTATAGCATCTAGGTTCACATCCCGTTAAAAAGAAATACACAAGTCCATAAACTACAAACACATATATTACACCACCTTCAAATTACCACACAATAAATACAGTGTAAGCATGCTTAATTAGATTATTTCAATGCATTACTTATTCGGCCTTTCTAAAAATGATTGTAAATTTAGTACTCAAATCAACGAAACAAATTACTATACGCACACAGAATAAAGCATATAAATTTTGTTCATAAAATTTTTGACATAATATCTAACCTTCATATATTATTAAAAAAACACTCAAAACAAAGTTATAATTTCGGAAGATTGAATACCATTGCCAAAAGTGAATTCTACACTAAAATATTCAAAACTGAACAACAAAGAATCATATTCAACCTTATGTAACTTAACTTAACCTTCAGGACATTCCCTTGCGGGGCAGGGAAAACAATCCCTGCCTCGAATTTATTTTTCATACACAATCTTTCTCCATGATTTCCTATCTCCGCATACTTCCTTAGCTTTCGCAAGGTTCATACATTGTCTGTGACATGCCCTTTTATTTTTAAAATTCCATATCTTTGTTCCCTTTAGCATACATTCTACTGCATTCAGCCAAGGTTTACGCGGCCTACCAGACCGGACTTTCACCTAACCTCACCCACATATATTTGCTTCGATAATATTACGTTGTTCATTCTCTCAGTGTGACCAAACCAACGTAATGTACTACTTTTATTATATATATATATATATATATATATATATATATATATATATATATATATGTATATATACATACATATACATGTATATATCCATCATCATCATTTCCTCGCCACACTCCGTCATTATTCTCATTTTATCACATGTGCTTCTCAGGAATCTCATACCCACGGCATTTATTTTTCTTTCGTGCTTTTTTGACATACCCATGTCTCACTTCCATACAGTATTGATGTGACAAACACGCCATTATAGATTACTCGTTTCGCAGCTAGGCTCATGCCTTCGTTTCTCATTATCGTCCACATACCTCCAATCACTTTCCTTCCAGAATTGACTCTTCGTTCAATCTCGCCCTCCATTGTACCATCTGTAGTAAACACTCTACCCAGATATACCAGCTCGTCCACAATTTCATCTTGTAGGGTAAATACGCTACTCTCCTTTCCACCTTCCCGATTGAACACCACCATCTTAGTTTTGTTCACGTTTATTTTTAAGTCTATGCTTTCACAGACTATATCAAACTTCCTCAGAGCGGTTTGTAGCTCATCCGCATCTGTCACTTAATAAGACTGTGTCATCTGCATACACCAGAAGTAATATATTTACGTCACCAACCATTACACCATTTGTATCGGTACATGCTTGTCTAACACATTTATCCATGTATACATTGAATAACCACGGTGACATCACACAGCCTTGTCGCACTCCTTGCTCAATATTGAAGTATTCACTCACACCTCCTCTCGCCCTAACACATGCCCAACTACCGTTGTATACTGCCCTTATTCCATTTATTAGACCTTTATTTACGCCATATTTATTTAATATTTCCCACAGATTCTCTCTATTTACTCTGTCGTATGCTTTCTCCAGATCTACAAACGCACAGTACAGCTTCGTGATTACTCTGAAATACTTTTCGATCACCTGCTGGAGAGCAGCGATCTGACCGACAGATCCTCTACCTGGCATGAAGCCACCCTACACATCCCAAATCTTAGTTTATGTAGTTCCTCGTACTCTATCAATCAGAATTCTTCCAAATACTTTACCAGGCACGCCGAGCAAACTTATTCCTCTGTAGTTCTTGCAATCATTCTTGTTTCCCTTACCCTTACACAGTGGTACAATGATCGCGCTCTTCCAATCCTTCGACACTTTTCCACACATAAAGCATACATGGAATAATTCACACAATCTTCGTATAAGCTTTGCACCCCCATACTTTAGCATTTCACCAGTGATTTCATCTACGCCTACTCCCTTGCCGTTTTTCAACCCTCCTACCGTTTTCTCTACCTCATTTACCCCAATATCCTGAGTTTCATTCGCCGTTCCTTATACATTCTCCTTATTTAACCCTGCAGTCCTATTTTCTACACTACTGTACAGCTTTCCGAAATATTCTTGCCAGCATTTCCTCACTTCACAATCGTCCCATACTATTTCGTTGCTCGTATTCATCACTCCTGCAGCGTTCTGTTTTGGGTCACGTTTTGTATTTTTGACCCATTTCCAGAAAAGTTTTTTCTTTCCCTCAAAATCATTCTGCATTTTCTGTCCTTCCACAGCCATCACTTCCTCTTTACTTACTCTCACTGCCTCCATCGCTTCTTTGTTTCTTAATCTGTACACCTCATACAATCGCTTTTTCTCAATCTCATTTTTTGCATCAGTCATTACCATGTACGCATCTTTTTTCTTGCATACTGCCTTTTTTACCAACTCATTCCACCAAGTACATTTTTCTGTCTACCTACAGCCGCCCTTACTCATATCTGTGCGGCACAATTGACAACACAGTTTTTCAAGCTTATCCATGCACTTTCAACGTCAGTGCCTTTTATTTGTTCGTTCCACACTGTTTCATTCACATTCAACTGTTTACTCCAGACCCACTTATGCCCTAAACACACTCTCGATATGACCAAAAAGTGGTCCGATCCACACTCCGATCCGCGCATTACTTTTGTGTCTTTCACCAGATTTCTAAACCACTCATCATACACTATCAAGTCTATCATACTTTTAGACCCACCTCTTTACCGTGTATACATATGCACATTTTTGTGTTTAAACCCCGTATTGGATACAAACATGCTTCTCTCCATACAGATGTTCACCATTCTCATTGACTCTTTGGTCTCCGAACTTTCCTAGAACGCGTTCAGTATGTTCTCTATGTACACCTACCCATCCGTTCATATTCCCCACTATCATCACCCTTTCGTTTAGCTTACATACGTTTAACACGTTCTCTACTTCATTCTAGAAGTTCTCAGGCTCCTGGTCTCTTTCTCCATTCATCGGTGCATAGCATGCAATAAGAAAAATTCTTCGAAACTTCACTTTCATTGTAACCCATACTACCCGGGAAGATACCAATTCGTACTGTTTAACACATCTTTTCGCTCTTTCACATATGATTACCCCAACTCCTTTTGCGCCATGCACTTCAGCCTCAACTTCTGACCATAGTGCTAGGCTGCCATCCTCCAACTCCACAGCATCCTTTCCTTTGCGCTTTGTCTCCGATAGACACAGAATATCAAGGTGTCTTTCGTACATTACATTCGCAATTTCAAATTCTTTACCATGCATACCTCTAACATTCCTCGTACCTACTCGCCACTCATTCTTTGCACAGTCGTCAGAAAAGGGGCCTGTCTGTTCCGACCTTGACCACCCCTTATAGCCCATAGCGAGCAGACCGGTTACTGGCCAAACCATGCCCCGGACGATGTAGCATTCCCTACTAACGGTATCGTCCTACTACCGGACAGTTATTTGTCTACTGTCTCAACACGTAAGGAAGTCAGAAGTAGAAATGTAGACAGAGGCAAGAAAGGTATAAATAATAGAGTGTATACTTACTGTATGGATATCTAAATCTACATATATACATACACATTTTCCACTTACATACCCTTCAATCACATCACGTTTCAACCAGATTGCTCCCTACGCAATTCCTGGCTCTCGCGTCTGTCACCGGATGCTGTTATTTATTTGCGACCAAATGATTCAATTATTTTTAATTTAGCTTTCCGAGTTATAATTATTTCTTTGCTATTTAATTTAATATTTATTTATTAAATCTGTTTTATTATTGTCGCGAACTGTGACAACTTAAACGTTTCCATCCTCTAAGTTTCTTTTTTACTTATTCAATTGAAGGGAAACAACAAATAACGATAGTGGTCCCGTTAGCTCTCCCGACATTAATTGTTTACTTTTAGGATTCATTAATTACAATTAATATCAAACACAGTAACAAAAGTAAAAGTTAGCTTAAATTTTGAATTTGCAGTCAAGTAAAAATTCTATAAGACAACATGCAACACATTGTTATAATTAAATTTAGAATCACATATAGTACCAAAAACAAAAATTGGATCAACCTTCAAATTTGAAAACAAAGAGAAAACATGTTCAAAAACTTACAACTTAATACGGATCTGCCCTGTATAGTGGCATACTTTGTATTTTTATTTGACAAAATTCTACTGTCGATTATTATTATTTTTGTTTATTAGTAATGTTCAAAGCGATAAAATCTATTCAGTACCTTTCTACTTGTATTTAGTTTAGATTGTTCTCTAACGCAACTTGCTATCATTCATTTTATAAAAGAAATTATTTAATTACTTTCATTTACAATTTCGATTACAAATTAGAGCTGCTTTTTTTACTTTGGATTACAAAGGCGTATTTATGATTGCTTTCTTTACCTCGCGCTACTGTGGCAAAAATAAGTTATTTTTTTATTAGTTCTTTATAATTCATTGTTATTGCAAAGATTTTTACTTGTTTCAGTTCAATCCTTAGACAAAAGAGTGGTATTTATTTACGCTTTAAGTTTACGTTACAATTTTGCCGGTTTTAACAATCACATCTGGCATGGGTTTAAAAAAGCCGTACCTCTTCGTAGAAAACGTACCTTCGTAGAACGTACCGTCGTAGAAAACGTACCTGTAAATAATACATAAAAAAATTAACACAGAAAATTTGTTAATGTTCGTTGGACAGGAATAGCAAAAAAGAAAAGTAAATGCACAGGTTTACCTTAACTTTGATTCAATCCTTTATGTTGTACGACACACCTAGGAGGAAGACCTGGTGAATGACCTCTGCGGAAGCAATATAATGGAAGTTGAAGCTGCAATCGATCGTCCAAAAAATCTAGGCTCGTAAGTACTTCTCTATGGTGCGTTGTGATTGATTTACGATTGGTTGTACGTTACACTATACTTAAATTCCCATCCACTCTGCTTACTATGCTCTACTATTTACAAGTTCGTAATATCACTTATTAATTTTAAATCTTAAAAGAACAAAAGATTTTCCTATTTACAGCGAAATAATTGTTTGTTGACTGGCAGCTGTATCCACGAAGTCGTCAAAATTAGCACCCGAACTAATTTACTTAGACCCGCACAATAGGTCCAAAAACAACTCCAAAGGAAATAAGGTCGCACTTATTCAACACGACGCAGACTTCCATGGATAAAAAAATGTCGACACTCGACAATGATAACGGCAATTATTTCAATTATTTCGGGGAGGACGAAGCCGATATGATACTCTACTTAAAGGTGTAACGGAAACAAACTTCCACGGTAACTTATCTAAGCTCTCCGAAATGGGCGTAAACAGTTCAGTACTCTAGACTAACATCTTCGTGGGTGTGGTAGCATCGCGAACAAAAGTAAGCCCTGCTTCCTATAGCATCTCTAACAGAACTAATTTAAGCTAAATTCAAATTTCGCCAGTTCCAAATCTCTCTCCAAATTACATAAAAATTCGATAGCCAATTATAAAAAAGAAGTCGCTTAAATTTTAAGCGCGGTAAAAACGATCCTCAATACGAAGATAATCGAGAGAGATAAATTACATAATGCTGTAAATGCCACGTTAGCTTTCCCCGAGACAAAACATTATCGCTACATTTTTTTCTTTAGTACTTACTGTAGCTCACATAAATTCCTCCCATTTTACAATGACAAAACTTAGCAAAAGTGAAATGGTAAACTACATCCAGAAATATTTACGACACCACTTTCAACGACATTACACGTGGGCGCTATCAGGAACAAAATTAATTTTAAACCTTGAAACATTTATACTATTACAATTTCAACTAAGTGAACTTTCATCAGAAAAATCTAGCTTTTTTAATTCTTAAAAAAATGTAATTCCACTCTTTCAACTAGTAAAACTCCTAAAAATTAAGAGAATAACACCCGTATCACCAGCAAGTAAAACTAAATTTTACACTAACAAGTTACATTTATAAATGTCTCCAAATCCAAAAGAAAATGTGATCAAATAAAATCTCTCAAAATTTGCACTCTTTTAAACTCGAAATTAAAAAAAAATAGAACGAAACAAACTATCTACACGGTGACCTTAAAGTTTACCCACAGGGTCATATCGCAATCGAAATTGAAAACTACACTATAACATGGTGTGGTTCAATTGAAATATTTCATAACTGGAAATAAGTACTGAGCTTGTTGTAAATAATAAGCACATTTTTTATATTAGGCTGATGCATAAGTAATGGCGTTTTTTTTAAATTTAAAAGTTGGCTCTGAAATAACAAAATTTTGATTACTCAATATTCAGCTTGTCAGATAATTAGTAGTTTTGTCATATAGTGTGTTTGATTTTGTATTTCGTTCTTAATTGTTAAAATTTAGCCTTATTATAATGGAATATCAAGTAGACAAAAACCAGCATTACCAACATTATCTTCTTTTTGTGTTAATCGAGGTGCCAAATCCAGCGAAGCTGCTTGTAAGATTTGCGACGGTTACGGTGAAGATACAATGCCTGTTAGGACGGCACAAAACTTGTTTAAACGTTTCAAAAGCGGAATTTTCGACCTCAATTGTATGGATCGTTCAGGACGTCCTCTTAGGTTCGATGAAGAGCGATTGAATCAACTTCTTCATGAAAATTCACGCTAATCAACTAGGGAGTTAGTCCAGCAAATGGAATGTGACCAATCAACGATATGTCGACATCTGAAATCCTTAGGAAAAGTTCAGAAACTTGGCGCTTGGGTTTCTCATATTTTGAGCGAGAACAACAAAAATCAACGTTACACAATTTCCACTGGATTGCTCGATCCGAATGGTGCTACTCATGGTCAAAATTAGCGGTTCCTCTACCGAATCGTTACCGGCGACGAGAAATGGTGTTTGTATGTGAATATAAGCAGAGAAAACAGTGGCTAAGTCCCAATGGACAAGCGACGCCTAGAGCGAAACAAGATCTTCGCCCTTGAAAGACGATGTTATGCGTTTGGTGGGACTGGGAAGGTATTATTCACTATGAATTGCTCGGGCGTAACCAAACAGCCAATGCAGAGCTATATGTTGAACAAATGCATCGCCTCTACGAAGCTATTCGGGAAAAAGGACCCTATCGGCAGCATGACCTTCTTCTTCATCACGACAACACTCGTCCTCACATTACTAATATGACAAAGAGAGCAATTAAACGCTTGTTTGGGAAGTATTGCCGCACCCTCCATATTCTACTGATTTGGCTCCATTAGATTTTCACCTATTTCGATCACTTTCGAACAATTTGCGGGATGTTTCGTTCAATAATGATGAGGAATTACGGACTTGGTAGGATCATTTTTTTGAGTCAAGGCCGAACGATTTTTACCGTAGGGGTATCGAGAAACTTGTTGAGCGAAGTCGTTAATAATAACGGAAAATATATAATATCAATATGTTGTAAATTTGTGTATTAAAATGTATAGATTTTTTTTAATAAAAGACGTCATTACTTGTAACCTAAAATAGGTGTCCTAGCCATTTCTTTGTTTATATAATGTAGTACACGTTTTAATTCAAGATGGAATTCAATAGAATACGCCAAATTCGATTTAAATGTGTATTTATTAAATGACGGTTTCCTTATTTGTCAAACTTGAAAATCAAGACTATTAAAGGTTAAATTTTTCACCTTATTTAGCTTATCTGAAATTGAATTACTTATAGCAATAGAATATTCTTTACTATAACGTTAGTAATTTCTTTAGAGATTCACAGGAACTACGCTAGGTATTCTTTAATTTCTTAGGACTTATTTATTTGACCACGATAAACTTTCGTTAATAGAACTCCAAATTTTAATTATCTTCGAGAGTTATCTATTTTTTTTACCAAAGTTAACAGTTTTCGAGATATTAAAAAATGTACTTCAACGCGCTGTATACAGTATTTCATTGATTGACTCAGATATTTTAGCAGTAACCTTTAATATCAAGTTCCGTTATAATCGGTTGCTTACTTTTTTCATTTACCCTGGCTCTAACACAGACGCACCTACCTAAAAGCAGTTTCCTTATAGGTATCTCTATCAAGGGTAAATCGTACTCATACTACTTACTGTAGTGGCATTACGTAAACGGCACTGAATTCCATTTAGACAAAGTTGTATTTTAATGGGTTTGAATCAACAGCAGTTTAAAACATCCAAACGTACGCATGCTTCTACTTTTTTACTCCAATATAATTGTATATCTTCAAATTGTAAAAGTTTACTTTGATTGTATTTTCAAAATCGATTTAGAGAAAACAAAAATTTATTCAAGTGTATAAATTTTGTACTAAAAAATAGTTTTGTAGAGCTAAATATATTTCAATAAAAATATAAAATAAAATATACAGTACCTATAGCTTTAAGGTATTCTGGAAAACATCTAGACTATTCTATTGTAGTTTCAAAGGACGTCTGTTATGCATATTCACATCCCAAAGCGATCTCAATTCAAACGTCTTGATTGCACGTCTGGTCTCAAATATGATTATAAAAATACAATGTTTATATGATGTTCCAATTTTAGATTCTGCACTGTTCGCTATAAGTATAAATAATGTTTTTGTGGTTTAAAGGGCCAATTGTAAATTTTATGTGTTTTTATTAAATTGTCTCGACAATTGGGATCTTTCCATGCAGTTTAATTATTAGGCTTCAACGTAACAATTCATGCAATTGTAGATAAGTGCACATAAATATTTATTACACAATTTCATTTAAAAAAGGTTGTTTGCTCATCTTGTGAGCAAATTCCGACGAATCTGGAATTTGTTTATTAAAGTGAAACTTGCCCAATTCAAAATTATCACGAGATATTTTAAATGAACTCGTGAAACTTGATGGTAACAATCATAACTTAGGAATAAACAAGCAAGTGGCCAAATAAGATCAAAAGTAACGTATACGAAAATGTAAACCTTCACCATTATTATACATAATTAAAATATTTAGCGTTTGAGTTATTTAAATGACGTATTTTTCAATTTATATCTTTTATTAGTTTATAAGTTTCGATAACAATTACAATTATAGTCCTCAAGAAGAGATAATATTTGCAAGAATTACTTGAGATGTTAGAACAAACGTATGAAATATGAAAACGATGAAAACGCAAACATAAGCCTCCTATAAATAAAATAACGTTTAATAAACGTACAAGGCCAACTATGGAATCTGATTTTACTAAAGAAGAACTAGATCCCTAGTAAACTAAACATTTTAAAACTGCGTAGAAGATGACAAATGCGAACACCTTCCAATGGCCGGAGGCTAACAGTGAAAATGTCATAACAAAAGAACAACTTTAACACAATTTAATATAATTTTAGCTACATATGTAAAATTACTATAATGCTGTGGTAACTTAACATATAATTAGTAGAGCATTTACCTCTAGGTTTAGGAAAAACAGAAAAAAATAGACATCAAAATCTAAAATTAAAATTAAAACTAAGACGTACCATTGTGTCTTTTCACCTTCGTGTGTGTGTGTGGTGTGCGTGTGCGTGTGGTGCGTGTGCGTGCGTGCGTGTGCGTGTGCGTGCTGTGCGTGTGCGTGCGTGTGCGTGTGCGTGTGCGTGTGCGTGCGTGCGTGTGCGTGTGCGTGTGCGTGTGTGCGTGTGCGTGGTGCGTGTGCGTGTGCGTGTGCGTGTGCGTGCGTGCTGTGTGCGTGTGTGTGCGTGGTGTCGTGTGTGTGTGTGTGTGTGTGTGCGTGTGGCGTGGTACGTACGTGCGTGTGTGTGCTACGTGTGCGTATCGTGCGTGCGTGCATGCGTGGTGGGTTGTGGCTGTGGGTGTGTCGTGCGTGGTGTGTGTCGTGTGTGCGTGTGTGCGTCGTGCGTGGCGTGGTGGAGTCGTGCTGTGGTGTGTGTGTGTGTGTGCGTGTCGTGTCTGCGTCCTTGTCTGTGTCGTGTCATGCTGTGTCTATGCCTGTGTCGTCTGTGCTGTGCTGTGTCTGGTGTGTTGCTGTGTCTGTGTCTGTGTCTGTGTGTACTGTGTCTGTGTCTGTGTCTGTGTCTATGCTGTCGTCTGTGTCTGTGTCTGTGCTGTGTCTGTGTCTGTGTCTGTGTCTGTGTCTGTGTCTGTGTCTGTGTCTGTGTCTGTGTCTGTGTCTGTGTCTTGTCTGTGTCTGTGTCTGTGTCTGGTCTGTGTCTATGTCTGTGTCTGTGTTGTGTCTGTGTGTCTGTGTCTGTGTCTGTGTCTGTGTGCTGTGTCTGTGTTGTCTGTGTCTGTGTCTGTGTATATGCCTGTGTCTATGTCTGTGTCTGTGCTGTGTCTGTGTCTGTGTCTGTGTCTGTGTCTGTGTCTGTGTCGTGTCTGTCTGTGTCTGTGTCTCGTGTCTGTGTCGTGTCTGTGGTCTGTGTCTGCGTCGTCTGTCGTCTGTGTCTGTGTCTGTGTCTGTGTCTGTGTCTGCTGTCTGTGTCTGCGTGTCTATGTCTGTGTCTGTAGTCTGTGTCGTGTCTGGTCTGTGCTGTGTCTGTGTGCTGGTCTGTGTCTGTGTCTGGTCGTGTCGTCGTGCTGTGTCGTCTGTGTCTGTGTCTGTGTCTGTGTCTGCTGTGTGTCTGTGCGTGTCGTCTGTGTCTGTGTCTGGTCTGCGTCTGGTCTGGTCTGGTCTGTGTCTGGTCTGTGTCTGTGTCTGTGTCGTGCGTCTGCGTCTGCGTCTGCGTCTCGTCTGCGTCTGCGTCTGCGTCTGCGTCTGCGTCTGCGTCTGTGCGTTGCGTCGCGTCGCGTTGCGTCTGCGTTGCGTCTGCGTCTGCGTGCTGCGTCGTGCGTCTGCGTCTGCGTCTGCGTCTGCGTCTGCGTCTGCGTCTGCGTCTGCGTCTGCGTCTGCGTCTGCGTCTGCGTCTGCGTCTGCGTCTGCGTCTGCGTCTGCGTCTGCGTCTGCGTCTGCGTCTGCGTCTGCGTCAGGGTCTGCGTCTGCGTCTGCGTCTGCGTCTGCGTCTGCGTCTGCGTCTGCGTCTGCGTCTGCGTCTACGTCTCCGTCTCCGTCTCCGTCTCCGTCTGTGTCTGTGTCTGTGTCTGTGTCTGTGTCTGTGTCTGTGTCTGTGTCTGTGTCTGTGTCTGTGTCTGTGTCTGTGTCTGTGTCTGTGTCTGTGTCTGTGTCTGTGTCTGTGTCTGTGTCTGTGTCTGTGTCTGTGTCTGCGTCTGCGTGCTATGTCTGTGTCTGTGTGTAGTGGGTGTGCGTGTGCGTGTGCGTATGCGTGTGCGTGTGTGTGTGTGTTGGTGTGGTGTGTGTGTGTGTGCGTGTGCGTGTGGTGTGCGTGTGCGTATACGTGTGCGTGTGTGTACGTTGCCTGTCGTGTGCGTGTCGTGTGTGTGGTGTGTGTGCGTGTGCGTGTTCGTGTTCGTGTTCGTGTTCGTGTTCGTGTTTGTGTGCGTGTGCGTGTGCGTGTGCGTGTGCGTGTTCGTGTGCGTGTGCGTGTGCGTGTGCGTGTGCGTGTGCGTGTGCGTGTGCGTGTGCGTGTGCGTGTGCGTGTGCCTGTACGTGTGCGTGTGTGTGTGCGTGTACGTGTGCGTGTACACCCGGCGTCAATGAAATTGCCCATCGTCTAGGTAGTTTTAAAAATGCACATACATTTTGTATATTCCTTGGATTGCAAAACTGGTCAGGTAGATTTTCTATTGTTTTGTTGCACAAAGAAAGTCCAGATTGTTGCAAATCTAGTTTGGGGTATAATGCCCCTAGTTTTTTTTTAGTTTGGGGGATTTGTTTTTCTGTTACTTGCTTTAAATAAATATTTGTGGTAAACTTAAACGGCGTCAAAGTTCTTATGTTTAACTTTGTGTGCAGTAAGTCTATACCTCTAGTTAGCTCAGATACCATTTCTCAATACATGGCATTGGATTACTATCGTAACTCTGCCGTTTTGTGCATGCTACACTACCCATAGAGGTACTAATAGTTCTTTCAAGTTATAGTTATATTTTATTTAGAAATACATGTACTTTACAGCAAACCTTTTTTAAAGTTCTTTGTATTGTAACAAATTTAATCCATAAAGTAAGTAGTGTGAACATCTTAAGCGCTATTAACCATACATCAAAAATTTTAAAGACCTTTTTAAATCAGTGTCGACCAGCTTTTAATATAGAAGTTTTTCTTTTTAATAAATGAACCAAATCATAATGGAAAACACGTAGTCTTATTGCAGTATTTGTAAGATGTTTTCTCTTTACTACATATAAATTAACTCATCAAACATGAAACCGGCAAAAGACACCGGTTGGTCACATTAGGTTTTATGATTTGTGATTTGAGTTTGTCAGTTTTACTAAGAGTTAGTTTGAAATGAGGTGTTTAAAGGAAAATTGAATTTTTAAATTAATCTGTTTCTAAAACAAAATAATCCTGTAAATGTTTTTTAGAATCCTCATACTCGAATAATCTCTTTAATATATCTAATTTGGCTTTTCCGTTAGGTACGCCTATAAACAAGCAATGACATACACTAGTTAACTATCCTACATTTCATAAACTCGTAGTATTTAGAAATAAAAAGAACTATAAAAAGTGGTAGGTATAAATAATTCTGACTTTTATCATGCTGCCATATTATTACCTATAAATTTATCAGGACTGTTTCACTTTTATTGCGCTTTAATATATTTCATTAAAAATTATGCGTAACAAGTTTATTAACTACCTTTATTTCTTTCGAAAATACGGTTAATAGAGTAATTTATGGTTCACAATAAACAACTTTTAAGTTTATGTACTAAATTTGAAGTTCGATTTCCCAGACGTGGTAGCATGTTCCGAGGTTCACTATTAAGGCGCCAACCCTCAAGGGAATCAAATATCCGATAAACAGAAGGTGATAAACGATTCCTTCACACAGTTGCCTATCGGCAGTTGCAGTTAATAATGGTTAAAGAGGATCTGTTTCTGGGTCATTTACTGGTTGATACATAAATTCAACGAGCAGGTGCTTAATTTTGAAACACAATACGCTGCTATTTAGATACCTTTTTTTTTATGTATACAAATATTTTCCTTTACATGTTATTTTGTAAATCTCTTATAAAATGGAGCAGTTTGCTTCTATAACAGCGCGTTTCCTACGCACACCTTTTGGATTGAATGCATTTTAAATTACTGATAAAAATACTGTAAAATGGTCACTTACTAACCAATTTGGTTATGCTCCATCTACTTATTACATGTTTATCATGACCACGATCCAACTACTAACCTCTACTATACCTCTATACATCTTTATATAAATCTAATTATCATTCAGTACAATTAAGTGCAATTGCTGGGAAACTTTCTTCAGAAATTCTCAAATAGGGGGTACTTAAAATTTTTATTATCTAAAAAAAAAGCAAACTTTCTCCAAGTATTATATATAGTTAATAAATAACCTCTTTCTCGAATATTGAAACAAAAATTTTGTTACTGGGGTTAGCTTCAAAAGTTAGCAATGTGTTATATGAATATTTTTTTAGTCGCTGAACGATAACACAACTCCGCCTGGGTGTTTAGTAGTGGATCGAGTAGCCCGTTGACTACCCTGCCGGTTCCAAGCCCGGATAAAGAAGAGGGTTTCCAGGTAAGGCCAGCTATCTGCCGGGGGTAAAAAAATCTATCAGGCTCACAGATCTGAAGACCAAGCTTCGGATGCCGGACGGATTGAAACAGTTGCGACCTACGCGAGAAAAAGGAAAATGAATAAATGGAAAAAAAACAGGAAACCACTGAGAATTGCATGCTGTAACGTTAAATCGCTAGATAAAAAAAGATCAAGAAATAATAAACGAGGTGGACGAACACCAAATTGACATATGTGCCGTATCAGAGACCAAGAAAAAGGGGAAAGGCACCGCACAACTTCAAAATTGCAGCATTGTCTATAGCAGCAAAGGAAAATACAGTAAAGCAACATCAGGAGGAGCATTGTTGGTAAACGAAAAATATAAAAAAAATATAACCAACATCAATTACGTTAATGATAGAATATTAATAACAACACTTGAGGTAGAAAACGAGCCATGCCCCATAATATCAGTTTACGCACCAGATGCTGGAAAAGCTGAACAAGAAACCCAATTTTTTTTTATCATCTCCAAATAGAAATAGACCGAATAGATACGAAAGATAAACTAATCATAATGGGAGATTTCAACTCTAAAATCGGCAACGACACAATCGATGGAATAAAGCAACGATACGACGAACCAACAATAAACGAACGGGGAAAACATAGAGAGGTTTAAAAAGGGAAGTAAACGAATTAATACAAATAAATAACATAAACGAAGAAGAACGTATCAAATATTTTGAAACACCAACCAAGTGAAGAATGATCTAACAATACAACAAATGACAGAAACCAAACTACAAATAGAAAACGTCAGAAAGGCCACAAATAAATTAAAAAACAGGAAAAATCCAGTGGAGGATAACATAGTAAATGAAATAATTAAATACCGTGATAAAGCACTAGCCCAAGAACTAAAGAAATTATTCAACAAAATACTAAACGAACACAGCATCCCGGCTGACTGAAAAGGGGTACCCAACTATCCCAATATTTAAAGAGGGAAGTAAAAACGATCCAGCTAACTACAGAGGAATAAAGCTGCTCGACACACCAGGAAAATATTTACAAAAATACCACCTGAAAAAATAAGTGAGACAAACCAGCCAGAATAGAGACAACAGAGTATCCGAAAAAACCGATCCACGGTGGACGCAGTACTTATAATTCGCCAGATATGAGAAAAGGCTTTAGAATATAACACAGCAGCGTAATATTCTTCATAGAATAACGAAGGCATTCGGCCGAGTACAGCTGCGCGACGTTTTAAAAAGAATGTGAGAAGAAAATGTAGACCCTAACTAGATAAAAATAACCGAAGAACTTAACAACACAACAACCCAGTTAAAAATAAAAAACAGGATCACAAAAGAAATACAAACACACACTAGAATAAGACAAAGGGAAAGCCTTAGCCCTCTACTATGTAACTTTAATAACTAAAATATTATAAGCAATTAAGGGAAAAATAGAGGATATCGCCCAGAAAACACCCGCATGAATATAATATGTTATGCAGATGACTCGGTACTAATTACCGAAGTAGAAGACGACTTACAACGGTTACTCTAAGAATTTAATCAGTAAGTAGAACACTTTAACATGATCATCTCGACTACCAAAACAAAACGCATGACAGTCCAAAGAGCCACCATCATACAAATTAGTAGTAAAAGAACAACCGATAGAACAAGTTATGAGCTTCAATTACCTAGGAATATCAGCTATGGAGACTTAACGTCGGACATACAGAACCAAGCCTCAAGAATAGCGGGATTCCTTAAGAAGATATGGAAAAACGAAAGCATGTATGTGGAATGCAAAACCAGAATTTATAAAACATGCATAAGACCAATCACATATGCAGCCGAGACTAGAGCGGATACAACAAGAACAAAAATATTATCAAGGACAACAGAAATGAGAAGCTGCAGAACCATAACAGGGAACACCTTATTAGGCAGAAGAAGAAACAACGATATTAGGCACCAATGTAGAGTGGAAGACATAGCAAGATGGATAAGAAAAAGAAGACTATGGAATGAGCACATAGACAGAATTCCAGATGGAAGAGTAGTAAAAATAGCAAGAAACGAAATCCTAAACGAGAGAAGACCAACAGGAAGACCCCTAAAGAGACGGCGCGATAGTTGGTAATCAACGTCACAAGAACCACAATGAAATGGTCGAAGATACGAACAAGCAAAATGCTTAAACAAAAGTAGAAGAAGAAGAAGAGATCAGCAATTGTTTGTTATCTGTCATTCACTTTAGTACGAATCCTTCTTTTGTCGGGTACATATATGTTTGGCGACAATTGATTAGTTCGGAATTTGAATCGTTGAAAATGGGAACGAATGTAACCTTAATTCGTGGTTGTTTACTCCACGAATAAAAACTTGGTACTAAAACCGCAGTGACTGCAAGCAAAGCATGTACTTTTGATTCAAAATACATAGAATTTTACAAGAGCGGCATACAAAAATTGGTGTTACGTTGGTAAAAGGTCATTAATTGTAATGATGGCTACTTCGACGAGGAATAATGTATTATTCCTTGTTAATAAATATTTTTATTTTACCGTAAAAACCACACGAACTTATTTGGTAGTAATGCTCTTGTTTAATGTGACTATGTTGTCAAAATTTTTGGACGAAAATACTTTGGTCAGAGAACTCTTTTATAATAAACACGCCTTTTTGCTATCAAATCTTGATCCTTTGCCCCGTGAGTAGAAATATTTTAATCATTTTTGAATGGCAACAAAAGAAAGATACCTTAATTACAATAGCAACAATGATAGTTGAATTTCTTAAATATCATATGGGCCAAGTGAAGACGACATGCAAAATCTGCCACAATTCTTTGCAACGTATTCTATTGGAATGTCTTCGATTTTGAGTTGAATCTTATTGTTTAGCTCCTGTAGATTTCGACGCTTACTATGAAGCACCCTGCTTTTTAAAAACACCAAGAGAATGAAATCGGGTGTAGTAAATTCGGAAGATCTTGCGGAACAGTTAAAGTCACTTTTCCGATTAATTAATTTGTTTGTGGAAGCTCGCCCGCAGATCACCATCATGACTCGTGAATTATGACTTATCGCAACATCTTGGAAAAGAAACTTTTTCTTTTTCTTCAAGTTAGGGTGCAAAAAATTTCCGTGCCATTGAGAAGTAGCAGTTACTATTTCGCCGTTTTGTTAAATAAAATAATGCTTAAGTTTACTATTAATTCCCACTGAAAATGTTGACTGTCGCAAATTATAACGTGCCAACATATATATATATATATATATATATATATATATATATATATATATATATATATATATATATATATATATATATATATATATATATATATATATATATATATATACAGGGTGATTCGCGAGGAAATGGCAATATTTTAAAAATATGTCGAGGAAGCCAAAATAAGTAAAATAAACTCATATGTTCAAGTCCGATTTTCATTTGTTTCAGAGATATTTAAAAAGCAAACAAAAATTTATTACAAAATCAATTACAAAAATAAACAAAATAGCATTAATTTACGAAAAATGTTCGAAGCATTAATTTACGAAAAATTTTCGAAAACACCACCGCCCACTTGGATACACTTATTTGCGCGTTTATAAACTGCACTAGTAGCGAGTTTCAATGAACGATTGTTCGCTCTAATGATAGCTGCTGCATTAAGAATGCGATCTAGTAACGCTTCCCTCGTTTCCACTTTGGTAGCATAAACTAACGACTTCATCCATCCCCAAAGGCAAAAATCGAGGGGAGTGAGATCCGGTGATCTCGGTGGCCAAGGAAGCGGACCGCCTCTGCCAATCCAAAGATCGCCGAAAGTGGTATTCAGAAAATTTCGTACATTATTTGAATAGTGAGGAGGCGCTCCATCATGTTGGAAGATAATTCGTTGTCGAATATTTAAAGGTGCTTCGTCCAATATTTCTTCTAAATGGTCTTCTAAAAACGTAAATATCCTTGTCCAGTAAGGCGCGCATCTAATACGAAAGGACCGATTAATTGATCATTTAGAATACCGCACCAAACGTTAATGCTAAATCGATGTTGGAAATTGTGTTCTATCGTAGCATGGGGATTTTCGTCCGACCATCGATGATTATTGTGGCAATTGTTAATTCCATCTCGCGTAAATTGAGCTTCATCCGACCACAAAATGTCTTTACACAATCTTCTGTTTTCTCGAATCCAATGACAAAATTGTAGCCTTAAAGGATAATCGCCTTCGTGGAGATTTTGTACTTTTTGCAAATGATAAGCGTTCAAACCTTGTTGCTTAAGTGTTTTCCAAGCCATTGTTTGTGGTATTTCAAATTGGATTGCGATGCGCCCTGTACTTATCTCTGGATTTTCGTCTACCACATCCAGAATATCTTCTTCAAGTCCAACAGCGATTCCGTGTTCTCTTTCAGAAACAATACTTGCACTTGGAAATGTCCCAGTTTCGCCGGCATGTGTAAAAACAGTTTGAAATACTCGCTTGTTAGGAACTCTTCGATTCGGAAAACGACGTCGATACTCCTCCACTGCACGAACATTACTACCATTACAAAACCCATAAACAAATATCATATCGGCATATTCTTTATGACTAAATTTGTGGGGCATTTTTACAACTTCATAAAACTAATGTTGAACAACTGTCACTTTAACAACTAACTGTCAGTTTTCATTTCAGTTGCCTACTTTCACCTAATTACACATAAGTTCTGGTTGCGTAATCCAGAAAGTCAACTCTTAAAAATAAATACCCTGTTAGGGAATTTTGCAAATATTGGCGATAGTGAGAACGTTCTTGGTGAGAATTTATTAGCCGCCAAATTTAAAGTACCTAAAAGGGCAATAATTATTTTAAAAGTTTCCTTTCTGGATTTCGCTCTCAGAATTACGTGCATAAGGTCAATACATCAACGTACTTCGTAATAGGCAAAAAATTGATGAGATTTGACATTTTAAGAAAAAGTCAATTATCCCTGAAACAAATGAAAATCGGACTTAAACATATGAGTTTATTTTACTTATTTTGGCTTCCTCGACATATCTTTAAAATATTGCCACTTCCTCGCGAATCACCCTGTATATATATATATATATATATATATATATATATATATATATATATATATATATATATATATATATATATATATATATATATATATATATCTGCACAACCTACTCTTTCTAGAAGGCAAGGAAACGTGCCTTATTATTAATGTGTCTATGTACTTCTTGTATCCGATGAACTTTAGGTCCGTTTTAATGGAGCCAGCAAATCCAGATGATCTCAACGTAGCATTTACGTTGTAAAGAGGTAATATTAGAACAACGTATTACCCAGCAGGCAAAAACTTGAGAAGAGAATAGGTGCGCAAGTAAATGACCGTGTTCACGTAGATGTGTGGCCAAAAGGATGGGATAATCCAGGATTATTTTAATACTGGGATGAAACATCTGTCAAATACATCAGTCAAAAATTGACCAATAATGTTTCCCAATGCTTGTATGAAGGTAATCCTGGCTCAACCCACCTTTGTGCTACCGACCAGCTATGAATCATTACAATTAAGCTCGCCATTTTTTTTAACTGAGTAGTCTTCATCTACTACGAACGATATTCTTGCTACTATTAATAGTGGGAATGAAAATTGTATTGTAATTTCAAAGGAAGTGAAGTAAAGGCGTTCTTATTGAATATAATATGCATAAAATTAACCAATCACGTTACTTAAATTTGACGGCAACCAACGCCAACGTCAAAAATCCCGGATTTATACGCCTAAATCGAGAAAGCTTACATTTTCGTATTATGCATAGTAAATGATTTAAATTGTCGATTGAAAGTATTACAAGTTTTTCAATTTTTGTGAAAATTTCAGTACAAACGTTATGGTTGTGCTCTATTTAATACAAGTGTAATTGTTTTTCGTCGAGTTATGTCGGAAGTCGATACCTACTTTTTTACTTTAAGTGAAATGGTGTAAGTTTTATTGCCCATTTGGATTCTACTCCCCATTTTACGTAAACCTTCTACAAGCTTTAGTATACATATTTTAACCATAGAGATTTTTTTTAATTTTTAAGTAAATTCATATTTTTTCAACATAACACCTACAAATAAATATACCTGGTCAGAGCGTCAGGTCTTTACAGTGAAATATTCCTATTCAACTGTGTTTTCGGAAAACAAACAAAAATGTTGAAAAAATCGCAGCACACAATTAGGTATCTACATACAGCACACGAATAGTATTTTAATAATCGTGTATTGTATATTTATCTTTAATACAAATTTAAACGTTTTGATAAAAATTACAGAAATCGTTGTCAGTTGTATTTTTTTCATAAATTTGCACTTACATCGTAACTTGATTAGTTTTTAAATTTGTTCTTTGATTACAACGCTTTTCATTATTAGCTTTCGTCGTTTATAGGGTGTTACATTAATAGCTTATATTTGCGTTTTCGTGTTTTAAATTTATTTTGACATCCGAATTAATTTTTAAAGCTATTGTCATTTACAAAGGATGATAACCGTAATTGGTATCGAAACTTATAAATTTAAATATAAAATAAAAATATAAATAAAAAATATACAATTTAATACCCACAAGGTAAGTATTTGAATTATACACAGTTACACATTTGCTTAAATGAGGAAAGATTTGCTTCTTTAGAAGACTAATCCAAATGCGCATTTGTTGGTTTAACAAAATGCACGGCTAACTAGATATTTGTAAAAAACTAAAATTCTCCAAAATCGTTTCAGCGCTTTAATTCGTTTATTTCTAAGGATAGATAAAAATTATTTAAATACAATTTGTAGATAATTTTGTGCCGAATAACGTCACCGTATTAGATTTTTAACTTTGCTTAGCATTTTGAACTTATGAAGCAAAGTTGAATTTTTAAATGGAAACCATAGTTGGCTATGACATATTTTAATAGTGCATTTTTCTGATTGTAATGATGTAAGGATTGTATCACCTATTTTAATAAATAAAAGTACAATACACGTTTTTTTATTACTAGGTTTAACAAAAATCATATCATGCCATGGAAAACAAAAGTAAAGCAACTGAAGCATTGTTTATCTTCATCTTTGGCAGTTCATTCGTTAGTGTAATTCTTATCGGTTTTGTCAGTTTGGAGTTTCTTTAGAGAATTAATTACTGTGTACGCAAATTTAGAGAAACTTGATATGGTGGAATGTTACATCATTTGTAACAAAAACAGTCAACGAGCGACCGAACGCTATTTTTTATTGTATTTTGATCGCCCTCAACCATCTTTAGATACTTTCAAGAATTTATACAGCAATTTAAAAGAGTTTTAAAGTTTTGTGAAGTCCATAAATATGGGTAATATTGACGAAAATATGCAGATAAATATTCTAATTTATATGAAAATGTAAACTTTCACCATTAACACTCATAATAAAATACTTATCTTTTGGGATTTTTAATGGTGTACTTTAAATTATACAATCTAAACGTTTTGATAACACTTACAGTTATCTTCGTCAGTAGTAATGTTTGTTAAAGATGTAGTAAAAATTTTGTCAAATTTGAAAAATTCAAACATAAACATAAACCTGCTATTAATATAACAGTTTGAGAAACGTATAATACCAACTATAAAATTTAGTAAGAATAACTAGGTCATTAAAATTAAATTTTAAGATAACTGTAAGTGTTATCAAACGTTTAGATTGTATAATTTAAAAGTACACCATTAAAATCCCAAAAAGATAAGTATTTATTCTAATTTATAGTATAAAATCAAATATACTTTTTAACAATTATTTTAGTTATAAAATCATGGTACAACGTTTTGAATTACATAATGAAAGATTCGTAGTTTAGATTGCAAAAGAAATAATGCAACCATCGAACAATGAAAGAATAATAACCCAATATTACCAGCATATTACAAAATTATTTATAATAAAATAGACGAAATTATATCACTTGAAAACTTCAATACTTTTCATACCAAACTTAAGTCTAGTGTTTCGATTCAAATCTAAATTTTTATATAATTTAATTTAAAATTTCCAAGGCTTACGTTGGCCAAACTTCACAATTTATCAAAAGCGAATCTCTCAGCACTTATAATACTTTTAGAAATATAAATAGTGAACAGATCGATTAAAATAAAATTGTCTTTTGATTTTGGATTAAAAACTGGAAAAATAAATTACATATCTTTATAAATACCATCTCATAAAGTGTTAGTTGGGCAAACTTTGCACCCTGGTGATGATGAAAGAAGATTAAATTTTTGTAATTGGTAAATATGTGCCATGAAAATAGCAACTTTCCAATGCAAATCTTATGGACCGACGAAACACATTTTACAAACTGTGGTATGTTCAATCGCCATAATGAACACCTGTGGCCCCAAGCAAATCCTCACCGTTTACAAGAAGGATGACCTCAGATTACATTTGGATTCAATTTATGGTGCGGTGTTATTGGTTCGCAGCTTGTTGGGCTATTTGTTTTTAATGGCACTGAAAAGCTATCGCATGTGTGTCGATAATAACGGTGCACTTGTCGAACACTTATTGTAAATTTCTTTTGTTTTCCATGGCAAGATATGGTTAGTTAAACCTAATAATAGAAATTCGTATATTGTGCTTTTATTTATTAAAATAAGTGATACAACCCTTACATCATTAGAATCAGAAAAAAATGCACTATTAAAATATGTCATAGCCAACTATGGTTTCCATTAAAAAAATTCAACTTTACTTCATAACTTCAAAATGCTAACCAAAAGTAAAAAACTAGTACTGTGACGTTATTCGGCACAAAATTATCTACAAATTGTATTTAAACAATTTTTATCTATCTTTAGAAATAAAGGAATTAAAGCGCTGATACGATTTTGGAGAATTTTACTTTTTTTACAAATATCTAGTAAGCCATGCATTTTCTTAATTCAACAAAACCGTGCCTGGATTAGTCTTCTACAGAAGAAAATCTTTCCCCATTTTAGCAAATGTGTAACTCTTATAGCCCAGGAGACAGGTTTTAACCTCAAAAAAAAAAAAAAATAATGTACAGCTGAAATTTGGTACACTTATACTATCAAACCCCTTGAGCAACATATCAAAATACCCGAACGTACGCGTGGTTTTTCCACTGATTTCAGACGGTAAACACTAAAAAAATCGTTTCTCAGTTAATATCGTACCTATTTCTATGTAATAGAGCTCATTTTAAAGATAATTTAATTTGCAACAATTTATTATAGAATAATTATTTTCTAGAAGTTGACCGTTTTCACGCCATTTTAAGAAATGTTCATTTTTCTGTTTTTAACGCATGATATGGTCGAATGTTACATCATTTGTAACAAAACAGTCAACGAGCGACCGAACGCTATTTTTATTGTATTTTGATCGCCCTCAACCATCTTTAGATACTTTCAAGAATTTATACAGCAATTTAAAAGAGTTTTAAAGTTTTGTGAAGTCCATAAATATGGGTAATATTGACGAAAATATGCAGATAAATATTCTAATTTATATGAAAATGTAAACTTTCACCATTAACACTCATAATAAAATACTTATCTTTTTTGGGATTTTTTAATGGTGTACTTTAAATTATACAATCTAAACGTTTTGATAACACTTACAGTTATCTTCGTCAGTAGTAATGTTTGTTAAAGATGTAGTAAAGAATTTTGTCAAATTTGAAAAATTCAAACATAAACATAAGCCTGCTATTAATATAACAGTTTGAGAAACGTATAAGCCAACTATAAAATTGTAGTAAAGAATAACTAGGTCATTAAAATTAAATTTTAAGATAACTGTAAGTGTTATCGAAACGTTTAGATTGTATAATTTAAAGTACACCATTAAAAATCCCAAAAAAGATAAGTATTTTATTCTAATTTATAGTATAAAATCACGAACTGTATACTTTTTAACAATTATTTTAGTTATAAAATCATGGTACAACGTTTTGGGAAATTACATAATGAAAGATTCGTAGTTTAGATTGCAAAAGAAATAATGCAACCATCGAACAATGAAAAGAATAATAACCCAATATTACCACGCATATTACAAAAATTATTTATAATAAAACACAACACAAATATCAAATCACCTTTAAAAACTTCAATACTTTTCATACCAAACTTAAGTCTAGTGTTCCCGAAGGTGATAAATCAAATTTAGTATATATAATTAATTGCAAAAATTGTTCCAAGGCTTACGTTGGCCAAACTTCACAATTTATCAAAAAGCGAATCTCTCAGCACTTATATTCTATTAAAAATAAATGTAGTGATACAGCACTCAGCATTCATTACCTCGATTTTGGTCATACTTTTGATTTCGAAAATAAAAAATCCTAGCTTATGAAAATAATACTTATAAAAGATTATTCATCGAAATGTGTTATGTTCAAAAATACGATACTATTAATAATAAAAAGGACATTAATCATGTAAGTAATATATATTATAACTTAATTAAAATACATAATAATTTTGTAACTCATAATACACTAGGAGGGAGTTTGTATGTGTAGGTTGGTATTAATTTTGCAATAATTTGTTGGTATTACTATTAATACGATTATTTTGTCATTTCCATATTTTGACATCTTTTGATATTAACGCGTTGTTTGTAAAAATAAACTTACGAATTTTAAGTTATCCTTTATTGCCATCAATTCATAGTGGTTAATAATACACCCGTTGTTACGGTAAATATTAATAAATTAAAAGATGTGATGTGAAAATGAAAATTTTCTTTATATTTTAGGATTATAAGAACGTGGAAAACAGTCAAATTACCATGATTTTTAATAAATACCATGCTCATAAATATTCAATTGGGCAAACTTTGCACCCTAGTGACGATGAAAGAAGATTAAATTTTTGCAATTGGTAAATATATGCCATGAAAATAGCAACTTTCCGATGCAAATCTTATGGACTGACGAAACACATTTTAAAAACTGTGGTATGTTCAATCGCCATAATGAACACCTGTGGCCCCAAGCAAATCCTCACCGTTTACAAGAAGGATGACCTCAGATTACATTTGGATTCAATTTATGGTGCGGTGTTATTGGTTCGTAGCTTGTTGGGCTATTTGTTTTGAATGGCACTGAAAAGCTGTCACATGTGTGTCAATAATAATGGTGCACATGTCGAACACTTATTGTAAATTTCTTTTGTTTTCCATGGCAAGATATGATTTTTGTTAAACCTAATAATAGAAATTCGTGTATTGTGCTTTTATTTATTAAAATAAGTGATACAACCCTTACATCATTACAATCAGAAAAAAATGTCCTATTAAAATATGTCATAGCGAACTATGGTTTTCATTAAAAAAATTCAACTCTCCTTCATAACTTCAAAATGCTAAGCGAAAGTAAAAAACTAGTACGGTGACGTTATTCGGCACAAAATTATCTACAAATTGTATTTAAACAATTTTTATCTATCTTTTGAAATAAAGGAATTAAAGCGCTGATACGATTTTGGAGAATTTTACTTTTTTTATAAATATCTAGTAAGCCATGCATTTTCTTAATTCAACAAAACCGTGGATGGATTAGTCTTCTAAAGAAGAAAATCTTTCCCCATTATAGACTTAGGTTTTAACCTCAAAAAAAAATAATGTACAGCTGAAATTTGGTACAGTCATACTATCAATTTATTATAGAATAATTATTTACTAGAAGTTGACCATATTCGCGCAAATGTACATTTTTCTGTTTTTAACGCATGATATTCTTGTTTTATTTTATATAGTAGCTCGTGTAACTGTATTTTGAAACCTATACTATATTATTTATGTACAACACGTTGCTGATACACACGTTTTATGCAGCCTCTTCTTCGTTAAGTTCGAAATCAGCTCCATTCAAGAAGTTTATTCCCCTGTAGTGAGGGGAGAGATTGCAAGTACACTTTGATCTGCAGTCTAACTTGCAATTGGAGAAGATTAGCTTAAGTAATGAGTCTGGGGCTGGTGAGAGGGTTGTCTGAATTAGTCTGGAAGCATTTCCTACTAGGCACCATCCTCAGTCATCTAGCTGAAGGCAGTTGCCCAACCATTCTTGAACCTGCAAATTATAGAAATTACGCAATAATGTACACACGAAATGTTTAACGAGTTACCTGGAGGTACGTTATTAAGATGTGTTGTTTAAGAGCAACCGAGGTAGGTGGAAGCATAGCTAGTTCGAAAGATGCTGTTACTGACTGACGAGACACGGTACGATTACACAGATGTAGTCGCAGAAGGTCGACTAAACGAAACTTATCACCTTTAGGATACATAGCTCGAATACATTCTTCTCCTACTTCAATTAATTGTTTAGACGTTGCCGTTGGACTGTTGAAAACTTGTACCTTTGCTCGCAGAGCAGCATTGTTTTGGAGAAGCATGTGTATTCTCTTTTTCCCCTTGACATAAATGGCTGATGTTTTGTCGCAACCAGTAAGAGCGTACGCTGAATTTTGGCGGTGGCATACAGTTTTACTGGATTCTTACTGGTACTCGGACGAAGCATGTATGTTGTTCCATGATTTGCTCTTGAAAACAGCATGACGAGGAGATCTGTATGCGTACCAATAAGGATGACCTGTTTACTTGATGTTTCTATTTGAAGCACGGTTTTAACGATTAATTCATCGGCGTCATATTTCTTTTGTAAAACTTGTATTCCAGCCTCATCTAAGTGCGAAGTGAGCATTGTAATTAAGCTAGCCTTGTTCTTTGAATTGGCAAGGAAATCTGCTCGCGAAACGGTAACTGCTGTTTCCTCAGCAAAAATCATATCAGCACAGAACTTTCTTGCTGATCCGGAGTCTCTGTTCCTCTCCGTTGGTACTTGGTTTATCACTATAACCATCGAAATCGACGATTGATGAGATAGTTAGCACTAACGTGTCTTTGATACATGCTACATATTCCTCCAAACGTGGCATCTAAATTTGGCCATATTGCAGCGTGAAGAAGATATCCTCCATCAATGACGTGAATTTTCGATGCCAGCGATGATAAAGATTTGACATCTTACGTTAGGAAGAGCTTCACAAAACCGGAGTTGTCAGTCTTCCTCATACATGCCTCGTCGAAGAGAGCTGGTGGCCAGGGGCGAGTTCGTACTTGATGTAATCCTTCTTATCTTCGGCACTCTTCATTATGAATAGTATTCGAAGAAAAAGTTGGTTCGAGCTTACTGGCAATATTTCCTCCCGAATGGACAGTGTTCCTTCCACCAGTGAAAGTGGATTTACTTTATTCTTGCGTGAAATATTTAAGTTTCAAAAAGGCTTCCCCAAAATGCTTTCGATTCCTCTAAAACCGATTTCCTGTGCTTGACTGCAGTTAATTCTGGAATCGGCAGCAATTACTGTTAGCAAGGAATGCAGACACTCACATTGCTGGAAAGGGGAATTCGTTTTCAACCATTCAGTGAAGACTTTAATGTCGGCGTCTACCGTACCACGAGATTCTCGAATGTCCACGTGCTGGTATAAACATCCTTGCGATTATTACGTGACAATATATAAATTACACCCTGACTTTTAACTAACCTGATCAGTGTTTGACGCGCACCGCTGCAAAACTGTTTTAAGGCGTCACAGATTTTGAGACAACCTGGGAAAAAGTGTATGTAGTGTGCCAGAGAGCTCTCAGTTATGTCTCGTCCGTGAGTAAGATCACCTTGAGTCTTGAGTAGACACAAAAACTACCGCCCATATTAAAATTTGAGATTAGACGTAGTTTTCGCAGTCGCAGATCGACGTTTTGATTTGCTTAAATAATTACATGGATTTTTCTACTTGCAAAGGGTTGCTTATAATTTATACAGGGTGTCCCGAAGAAGGTGTAAAAACTGCGGCAGCAGATGAAAATAAAGGAAAAGTTTCAAGAAACCTGTGTTAACTCAGTGATGCAGTATTTTAGTTAAAAACAAAATTAATTTATGCGATTTTCCAACAACGGCTGAAGATACAACAATGAGACTCAGAAAAGTGAGACTGCATGATGAATAAATTTTGATGTGACCATCATATCCCAAAAACATATCAGTGGCGTATTTTCTAAGATGGTCTGATACTTCTGCAACACCAACTTGAACGCCACTGCCGTGGAGTGGATTAACTTAGATTTTTTAAAGTGCTGAACGATTAAATATGTATGCTTTTTTCGTCATTTTCGTTAAATTTTTCAATAAAAATCCCGTTGTTTTTTAAATCAACCCTGTTGGTATGAAAATTAAATCTCTTTCTGATCCGTTTGCCTCGAAATCTTTGTGGTTTAGAGCTTCAGAATAAGAGTACCTTTTTCAAGAAAAAACATCAAAAAAATATAAGCTAATCCACAAATTTGAGAAAATGTCAGTGGTGTTTAAGTTAAGGGTCGTTAAAGTAACACACCATCCCACAAACTACGCCCCTGGAATATTTTTGAGACAACAGTTACGTCGAGGTTTAGCATTCAATCCCATTTTTCTGAGTCGCATTGTTGTTTTTATCCGTTATTGAATTATCGCAAAAAACGAAATTTTTTTTCTTAACTTACACACACTGTATTTCTGAAAGGAAGGGAGTTAGGACCCATGTTTACAGGAAATTTTCTTACTGCTATTGTATTCCGAATCTATTCCTCTGCTTAAGATGCTCGCTTCAAAAGATTGTAGTACTTACGTGATATACTTCAACCCATAGTCACAATAGACATACCTTTTAACGAAACATACTTTCGTTGTGATAGTGGCTCGGAATCTGAACTGCTGGAAGCAGTGCTTTCTGTCTCTAATTCCAGCTTAGCAATAGGTATGATCCTTTAGCAAATGCCAGTCACTTCGCACAGTCATCAACAGAACTGAATAATCTGGTTAAAACGTGTACCAACACTCAAAATCGGAATAATAGTGGAGTCACGTTGCCTTCTATTTTCCTGCTTCCAGTGGTTTCAGAGTTACAGTTCAAATTTGGTAGAGTTATGTTTTCCTGATTCTATTTTCCAAAGTTCACAAGACAGCACAGACAAAAAGAGACACTTATGTTGACTTTTTTGGAAGAAACTGGAAAACACTTCAATACTATTAAAATAGGTAATTTAATAAATTGATTTATGAATTGTCAATAATATTATTGAAAGTCTCTTCAAAACAAAACTGTACTTGCGGTCGGAGCATTGATCAACGTATACTCCTTACTGCATTACCATGGCCACACAAAAATGATGTATTCCTGATAAAGTACAGCCTCTGGTATTCTTGTGCTCCGGTGTATTACTTCGCCACAGCTTTAGCCATGTCTTGCGATGGCTTCATAGTTTCAGTGGTCATACAAACACGTCATGACCCAGTAAAAAATCAATCCTGTTTGTTGATTACAGAGCATCACTAACACAAGAAGGGAGGAATTATTTCCTATGGTCTGAAGGTCAAGTCAAGGGTATTGAAGGGTTAGGATATATGATAATGATCCCGAAACTCAAAGCTTCGATCAGCTTTAATGCCATATTTTTGTTACAACTATTGCTAGCCATACATAACCATCCATTGAACTGGGTTTGGGGCATACAGATCCAGATTTGATGTTTCGAACTCTTTCTATACGCTTCACTGAGGACGGTGTATGTCGAAAATCAGAATTGAATTGAACAATCATTTTCAACCATTGGAACTGTTATTTTCTGATAATGCACCGTCACTAGTCCTGGTCATTGATCCGAAGCAATAAAATGCCCTTACTAACCTCTATTTACCCAACAGGTTAGTGCATCCATTTACAGAGTAAATTAACAGGCAAAAAACTAAAACAATGCTTAATCCGTGTGTGCATAACCGGGTACCCGGGTACACACCACGTCTTTTTCTTATGTAAGTTTTCTTATCAAAATTTCGCGATATCCCTCCGGATATGCGTTATTCAACTCAATTCAAAGCAAATGGTGCATTGGGGATTGTTAAAAAAATTGTTAGTCAAGAATAGTCGAATCTAAAATTAACATACGTTGCGGGCATAACCGTGTACCCGGATGCCCCCCATGAAAAAAATTTAATTGTTATTGCTTACCATAATTTTTTATAGATCAATTTGATTAGTTACGTGATTGATATTGCATAATAATAAAATAGATAAATAATCAGTAAAAATAACATTATTTATTTATTACATTCATGACATTTAGCAGAAGTTGTTCCATGTACCTGGAAGATCCTACACAGAATCATTCATAAGCCGCCCGACCTCTGTCTTTGTACGTAACTGCAAGTTCTTTTACCACCCTCTCTCCTTGGTTTTTCTCTTAAATGTTATTTATTTTCCCAGTGTAAATTAAGCCGTGCAAAGGGTAGACATTTTCAGTGTCGCAAATCCACCAAACCTTGATACAGTATTTGGCCGGGTTCGAAGGAATGTACTGCGTGAGCTTTATGCGACCGCGAAAAGGATAAAGTTGTTCATCTATCGTTAAATCCTCTGTCGGTTTGTACATCTGAGATAAATTTGCGTTGAGCATGGTCCAGATATCACGGATGGGAGCTGCTTTCTCTTGTCTTACGCCTTGTCAGCGTGTATTGGTATCATTGAATCTAATATAACGCATACTGTTACGAAACCTGTTGTTCCCCTTTCACTCGATAGAGTGGATATGAAATTGGATTTCACATATCACTTATGTGATCAGTACTAGAGTTATTCACACCAGAGCAAATCAAAATGGCAATAAACGAGTACATTTCTTGTGTGCGCTGTGAATCTGGATACACTTCATTGAATGCTGCATACACTGACGCGGCCTTTTTATTCGTATGTCTACTGATAATATTCACCATATCTACTGTGAATATTTTCTTGAAAGTGTCTCGGTACTTCTATGAGGACCACTTCGCTTGCGCATAACATTGTAAGACGCAGTTTTATATTGAGGAGGCGGTGTTTTATTCCACACAGTTTTGTCTTTAGTAATGTAGGAGTTGTGTGTTTCTCCTAAAAAAATATATGTTATTTATTATATGTATCATTATGTGTATCATTGATTAAACGTATTTCATTTTTCAGATAACTGTACATTGAAAGGTAAGTTACCTGCTTGTGCTGCAACTGCCGCTTCATCCTCTGCCTCACTTTCACTGCTTTCGCTTTCAATCTCTATTTCTTTGCCATATAAAAATCAAACTTTCATATTAGACTGTAATCTATAGATTATAAATAATAATTTATGTTAACTATATTATCAGTAATGTCATCACTATCAGAAGCTGGCGTACTATCTGAAAACCAGTCTTCGTCTTCGCTGTCGGACTTCAAGTTAGACTCATTACTTTCCTCCCCAACATCGCGTTCAAATAAACTTGCCTCTCTTCAAAACTCAATCAAATAAAATTCATGCATTATATAGATTTTCAATAAAATAATAGATAGAAATCAGAATTTTCAAACAAAACGTTGAATTAAATTACAGATGTATATTCTACTCTACCTTGCAAATGAAGCTCTCGATTATTCTTCCATAATTCGTAGAATCTTGAGAAAATATTCTAAATAAAACCATCACTGCACAACAAGAAACACAATAAAGAGAAGCGTCCGTACAAGTGATAAACACGTTTCACACTGACCTGACGCGCACCCACGTGTGCGTGTACGTGTGCGTGTGCGTGTGAATGTGCGTGTGAATGTGCGTGTGCGTGTGCGTGTGCGTGTGCGTGTGCGTGTACGTGTGTGTGCGTGTGCGTGTGCGTGTGCGTGTGCGTGTGCGTGTGCGTGTGCGTGTGCGTGTGCGTGAGTGTCCGCGGTGCGTGTGCGTGTGCGTGTGAGTGCGCGTGCGTTAGGGTGTCCGTGTGCGTGTGGGTGTGCGTGTGAGTGCGCGTGACGTGCGCTTGCACGTGTGCGTGTGGGTGCGCGTGCTCGTGCGCGTGCGACCTAATTTTCTATGGTTTGACTAGCGTTGTATAATACTAGACATTTTGTAACAACTCTTTTTTGTGTTGTATAAAATATACCTCAATTTAGGATCTTTCCTTCATTTAGTTCTAAATACAAGAAAATTTTAATTATTGAAATTTAGGTATGAAGTAGGCAACTTAATTTGCATATCTTCATAGTGCATACTTTCGTAAAGATTTATATTCCCATAAACTGTTTTCTAGTCATTTGAGTTGCGCAACGCATCGTGACTTAATTCTATGCGCAAAGGCATTGGGCGCATGACCTCTTCATCTACTTCGGAATCCTCAATTTTTTTCACTTCATGTTTAATGTCGGAGCAGAAAGCTGCTTCTTTTTTATTTTTACCTAAATTTATGTGAAAGTGCCATCAAATTGGTGGTAAGATATATTTTTAACACATTTACATAAAATTAAGGCATCTGTTCTTTTTAGGCGCTTTCTTTACGTATTTTTTTACCATTTTTTTACTTTAATTATACTTTTATCATTACTTCAATTTACAACGTAATTGCATCTTAAGTACGCATTTGATTTTATTGTTGCGTACCTTTTTCGTTTTATGATTGCAATTTATTTGAATGGAAAATTTCCAGATAATGCAATAAAAAGTGGATTTAAAAATTTTAAGAAGAAATTCATACGGATTTTATAAAGATAAATTCAGTTTGGGGTGCGGCTGATAACATTATGTCAAGATTGCACAATGATGACGTAAGAATGATTTCATACAAGGGTCAATCCATATCAAGTGGTCCAGAAATAAGTCATTTGGTTGCTTCAAGATCTTTTTTATTTTTTATATTTTTTTTCTTGAAAGTGCAATTCATTGTAAGTACAAAAATATAATTATTTTATTTTTCAAAATTTTATCCAGCGCATGGAGACCATTTTTCTGTTTGTCGAACGCTCACTTTCAGCGATTTCAGAGCTCTGCGCTAAATTAAATATCTCCGCTTCTATTCATCCTAGAACATTAAAATAAAAACAAATCTCTTCAGAAAGATCTGAAATTTAATTAGGTATGATGAGTATGTATTTAAAACTAAATATATAGATCTTAATACCTGTTTGACGCAACAAGATTACAAAATGGATTTTCAAACATATTTTTATACAAGAAGGCAAATGTCTATGTGTTTGTTATTTTTTTATCTGGTAAATATAGGTGGTTACTCCAAATTCTGAAATTTTCAAGCTGTGGACTTGCATGGGGGTTTAAATAAAAATTTTCAAAATTGTAAAATTTTCAAAATTTCAAAAGTTTGAAGCTCAATATCTCTGTTGGGCATGAAAATAAAAATTTGAAATTTGGCTCAGATTTAGTACTAAGTAAGAGTATTATCCTGTGAAAATTTCATTTTATGGACTCAACTGGTTTCAAAGTTATAAAACATTTAAGAATGCTAAAATAAGTTTTATATCCCTAACGACATAGCAGCATATCAACTTTTTCAGTATGTTTTATTTTAAAATTTGTAAATAAATGTGGTACCACATGTTAACAAACTTACCTTCATTTCTAATTAGCATTGAGAAACTGTGAAATTTCATCACACAATGCTTGCGTAATACTGTAGGTACGCCCTGTTGCTGTGGTCAGCTCTAATGGTGTGAGCTTCCTCAATACATTTCTTAAGGGGACCCATGCTTCATCTCTCTTGCTTAGTTTAAATTAAGTTCTTGGTCCAGACGGTTAAAAAAAATGAACATAATAATCATTGTGTTCCAGGTTTACAGATTTTATCTTTCCAATCCACCACTGTTCGTCATATGTACAGGCAATAATATCCTCTTCCTCCAAATGGAATGAAACATTCTTTGACGTTGGCATCTCAATAAATTTCAAGCATTTTGATGTTCTAAAGCACTGTACTTTGTTGCCTGCCACAGGTACAAATCTGTGAAAGGATCGTGTTCCGGGAATTCATAGACATTCTTTAAATCGAACCTGTAGTTCTGATTCGTTTTTCGTTACTTCTTCACTGTCTACAT
Source organism: Vesta saturnalis (assembly GCA_036346205.1). Taxonomy (NCBI): domain Eukaryota; kingdom Metazoa; phylum Arthropoda; class Insecta; order Coleoptera; family Lampyridae; genus Vesta; species Vesta saturnalis. The sequence goes on along the minus strand of JARFJB010002428.1, from coordinate 1,099,062 downwards.
AAAAGTATTGAATACCTTTTAGGTTTTCAGAACAAAAGTGAAACACGTCTATTGCATTCAAAATTTGGTTGTCAGTTGTAGATTGCAGACTCTTTTTAGTCACTTCCCTCTTTGTAGTCCCGCCTACACCATCGCAGGCATTTTTTCCGTGCGCAGTCGCAAAAAAATGCCACTCAGCTGGTATTCCAAAATCATTTTCGTGGTAGCAGAGATTTAGAAAGTTTTTCTTATTTTTGTATTGGCTGCTGTATCCATCAGTAAAATGTATTATCTTTTTGATGGCCGGTACATTACTTTTTACGTCTTCAATAAGGTATTTCTGAAATGTATGAACTACTGCAGTGTTGTGCTGCAGATGGTTGCTAACGATACAAAGGCTACGGTTTTTTACCAGTCCAGAGTCTTCATCAAAAAAGTAATACACAAAAGGGTGTACAGTAGCTTGTTTGGTAACCCAGTGAAAACTCTGGATCTCGTCTTGTACTACAAAAGTAAAATTTTCTGAGAAGTCAGCTACAACACATTCTTCCTTGGTCAGAGTACTCTTCATGTCTTTAAATGATGCTGACTGTATTTTTGAAACATAGTGGTGGGCTTTTAAATCATTCACTTTACTTACGAGTGATTCTAGGAACACGAGGCTTTGTCACTGTGATCATTTCTGCATGGTCAACAGTGACCCATTGCTTGTATACAATATCGTCAGGCATTTCGTTCATTTCATCTGATTCTAAAAATTATTTACACACACTAACGCTTCAATCAAATCTTTGTAATCAACATTAAGCTTAGCTCCGTCTACCATAAGCTTTACATTTTGATGTTAGGAACAAACACACTGTGTGTTCCTGAAGCTCCTGCTATGATGCACCACTTGGGTCGGAGCTCACAAAATTTGGAGCGACCAATTTTAATATCGGGATACGTTTCGTTGAACTTAACGAATAGCTTGTTTTTTAGATAGGTCTCTAGCAAATTTAACAAGACGTTCAGGCACTTTGAATTCTTGGCTGATTTTGTTCCTAGACCATGAAGGTGGTAATAAACTTATTATTTTAATTTATTCTTCTTTGTTGGAAACCTGACATTTTTCTTTCAACTTAGTTATTAGCTGCTCATACTCATTACTATCAAAATTATGTTCATTCTGCATTGGTGAAGGGTCAGCTAAACACTCATGGGACTCTTCATCTAGATTTGCATACAATTTCCTTATTAATGTTTCAGAAATTTTACTTACTTTGGATTCTATGGCACTTGGCCTTTTGTTTGAACTTAATTTTCTGATTTTTGAGGCTGGTGATATCCCTAAAGCAGAACAAGTTTGATCCACAACATCAATGGTTTCTGGAATCTCAAAATTCGGGTCGTCTAGTTTGTCTAAAGGACCTTCATCGTCTGTAAGCTTAAACAGTTTTTTATTACAGGTTGAGCATAATGCTTTCCCTGGTATGAGGTTCACTTCAATACTTTTAGATCTGAATAAGTGTGTCAAAGTTATTTCTCTTAAACTCTTTTTTACAGGTTTTCTATGACATTTTAGGGGATCACAACATATTCTGCCATAGAGATGATAATATTTGTCTAAAAATTTGATTTCATGATATTTACAGATGTTTACTATGCTATCACTTGTTCTGAACTTCAACACTTGTTGCTCACTATCACTAAATTCACTAATTACTTTGATTTCTTTAGGTACATCTCCATAGACACTCTTGTGACACTCTTCACTAATATATTTGCCAGCACACTCCATTCTTAAAGAATTAAACAAACTTAAAGCTTAATGGTACCACACATCCTAATTACTCGGCAGATGTAATGAGACTGATCATTCATCACAGCAGAGCAAACTGCACTTGTCCAGACATGAAAGCTTCATGTCTCTGCATGAAAGTTTCATGTCCTGACACAACAGCTATTTGTAAGCCTACTTGTGACTGAATATTTCAATTCACAAAAATAGTTTATGATTGAATATTATAATACTGTATAGCCTTTTAGATCCACAACAGTTGATTGATACTAAAATCAAATTATTAGATTTTACATAACAAATTTAAGAAAGTAATTTTTTTCTTTCACTATTAACCTAGATTTTTGTTTTATTATTTACTAAGGTTGAAATGTTTTCTATAAAAGGCAATACCTTAGTACAAGTTATTAAGTTATTTCTTAAAATATAACATTATGAAAAAAAAATACATTGAGAATGTCAAATATGTTGCGCTACGCTATTACGCTAAATAATACTTATTTTAGCATTTTTAAATGTTTTATAACTTTGAAACCAGTTGAGTCCACAAAATGAAATTTTCACAGGATAATACTCTTACTTAGTACTAAATTTGAGCCAAATTTCAAATTTTTATTTTCATTCCCAACAGAGATATTGAGCTTCAAACTTTTGAAATTTTGAAAATTTTACAATTTTGAAAATTTTTATTTAAACCCCCAGGTCCACAGCTTGAAACTTTCAGAATTTAGAGTACCCACCTATATTTACCAGATAAAAAAATAACAAACACATAGACATTTGCCCTCTTGTATAAAAATATGTTTGAAAATCCATTTTTTTTCAAACTTTAAACAGATATTTAGATCTATATGCTTAGTTTTAAATACATACTCATAATAGCTAATTAAAGTTCAGATCTTTCTGAAGAGATTGGTTCTTATTTTAATGTTCTAGGATGAATAGAAGCGGAGATATTTAATTTAGCGCAGAGCTCTGAAATCGCTGAAAATGAGCGTTCGACAAACAGAAAAATGGCCGCCATTGGCTAAATAAAATTTTGAAAATTAAAATAATTGCATTTTTGTACTTCCAATGAAATGTACTTTCTATGGTAAAAATATGAAAGATAATTAAAATTTTGAAGCAACCACCTTTGGACCACCTGATTGACCCACACGAAAAGTTTGTGTACAAAAATTTCTAAGGTACTTATGTAGTGATTTATTTAGTACTTTAAGCATAATTTTAAGACCTTCATTATTTCATCATTACATTTGATATTTAATAAACATAGTCTGTATATTGTTATTTTTTTACATTTTTTATAAACTCGGTTTAATTGTTCCGATATTATAAAAAGCAATTTGGCGCCCGAGATAATTTCATTAGTTTTACATTTTTTATTATTGATGGTAAGTGAAAATAATCGAACAGATCTAGTGGTAATTATCATTTTATTTGAATCCACCCTATTAATCAACCGACTGAGTCAAAGGCACAACTATAAGTGGTGTAAGGTTTGTATTTTTGGAGAACTTATTATTTAATTATCTTATAACTTACTTTTTATTATTTTAAAATTTTGTATAAGATACACCTACACGTTACACACATTTTTATTACAATTTTAAACCTTAATCAACCCTTTAACCCACTGAAATATACTTACTTCTTGTGAAATAGAATCAAAAACTAGGTTGACATTTTTTTCCATTTTGATTAAAACACAACATTTAACAAAATCATAATTTTTGCAAAGAAGTTTAATTCTAAATTGATTTAAATGTAACTTCGACTGTTTATTATTGTATTCTTTGGTTACGTTTTAAGCAGCAACGGTTTTCATAGTTTATATACACTGCTTCTAATTGTTTTATTAATAATTTTATAAGATGTCTTAAGTATTTTTAGGCTGCTGTTTTAACACCATAATAATGTAGCCAATTTATTGTATTAAGATCACAGCCATGTGACAGACTAAGTTAATTTAGTTAGATACCTTTTCATCAATTAATAATTTTGGAGGTACTAGATTTGTAACAATACGTATTTGTGGTGCACACTAATTTGGTTCATAACGTAAATATGGTATTAACAAATTGCAAACATTAATCCCAATGATCTGTACCTAGTTCATATATCGTTCTACATTGGAGTCCTCCATATTGATGTAATACCGAATCAATTACCGATTAATATTAGGTCAAAACACATTCAAATAGAATTACTGCCTGTAAGCGTAATAATCACATAATGCTTTTGTAGAAATTCTATAAGCTATATTTAGACGAACGAATTTTATAGATGCTTTTCCCAGATAT
>JARFJB010002428.1:1072500-1090000 GCA_036346205.1 Vesta saturnalis | reverse complement strand
CACACACACACACACACACACACATACATATATTAGAGAGGCAAGAAGTAATTTGACCCACTTCATTTGAAACACAATACACTAAATAAGGAAGAAATTTGCGTACAGTGTCTGAAACCGGACTGTTAATTAAAAAAAATTAAAATTTCATTATAATAGTCACCATTACGAAATAAATTTATTTCTTTTTTAGGACTAAATCCAAAATAATATTAAAAGTTAGGTATATGAATAACTAAACGTCTAGATACAACGTTAAAAAGAGTTGAAAACATGTGAAAAAGTAATATGGAACGTAATGTGTATTAGATGACCAACAGAATTAAAAGGTAAAATGGATCTTAATTGGATATGCTAAAACTCATTAGAGTAATCAAAATATTATAAATAGGTAAACTGAATGCTTGGACAAATACCATGCATAAAACCTAAACATTCATGAAATGCTTTTTCAACTACATATATGTTCAAGAGTAAAGAATTAAACAAGGCTATTGCTTTAAATTTTTACTATCGGTGCTCAAATTATTTCGTTTAGACAATGATGTCTACCATGCGTTCGTGTGTTTGCGCGCGCGTGCGTATGTGTGTGTGCGCGCGTGCGTATGTGTGTGTGCGCACGCGTGCGTGTGTGAGTGGGTGAGTGGGTGTGTGCTTGTGTAGGTATGTGTCTGTAAGTATGCGTGCGAGCGTGCCTAATCAGGTTTCTGAATATCTAATAAACCTAATCCTACACCAAAAGTATAAAACTGTTTATTTAAAGATAATTCAATTTTAAATAAATTTTATTTTTAAAATTCTGTAAGATGCTGTAAAAATTAGCTTGATAAACAATTTTATATACACATTACAGCAAGATTTTTCGGATGTCCATTATTCATAGTAGTTAGTGTTAGCTTTTGGTTAAGACTATCCAATTTCTCGTAACCCCGACAAAATTGTGTATAAATTTAGACAGCGATTGGTCCAAATGCAGGAAACCACTTATGTAGCTCAAAATTTGGGTGTCAGCCGTCGAGCCATTTCACGGTGCACATAATTTAGCTTTCAGGCAGACAGGTAGATCGATAGACAGGCAGACCCACCGATCGACAGACAACCAAACAAGCAGCTACACAAGTGGACAGACAGGCATACAGGTGGACAAACGGACAAGGAAGTAGACAGACATACAGATAGGTAGGTAGACAGACCGATAGACGCCAAGGAAAGAAATCGAATACATCAAACGCTTCGGTAGTTCACCAATTTTGAGAAATTTTTGGTTATGTTGCTCATAAGTGACCACCAGTGATCAACTATAGTGTTTGGTTCTAGTTCTTCCAAAGTTTTTTCTGTACTAAATGTATGTTTGACTGAATGAGCTCTAGTAAGCTCACATTCAAGTTATTTAAACTTGTTTCACATAACAGAACACCCTGGCGAGGTGAAGCAGGGGTATGGGTGTGGGTTTGGTTGTGGCTGGATGTACGTTGGGTGTATGTGTAAGTGTGGGTTTTCGCCTCCGTCTTCGTTTATTTTTTTTTTCTTCGTCTTCATTTTCGTTTTACCCTTCGTCTTCGTTTTTGCCTTTATATTCGCCTTTGTCTTCGTCTTCGTTTTCGTCTTCGTCTTCGTCTTCGTCTTCGTCTTCGTCTTCGTCTTCGTCTTCGTCTTCGTCTTCGTCTTCGTCTTCGTCTTCGTCTTCGTCTTCGTCTTCGTCTTCGTCTTCGTCTTCGTCTTCGTCTTCGTCTTCGTCTTCGTCTTCGTCTTCGTCTTCGTCTTCGTCTTCGTCTTCGTCTTCGTCTTCGTCTTCGTCTTCGTCTTCGTCTTCGTCTTCGTCTTCGTCTTCGTCTTCGTCTTCGTCTTCGTCTTCGTCTTCGTCTTCGTCTTCGTCTTCGTCTTCGTCTTCGTCTTCGTCTTCGTCTTCGTCTTCGTCTTGGTCTTCGCCTTCGCCTTCGTGCTTGTCCATGATTTATCAAAGGTTTGCCGATAAATTTCGAAATTACAAATTATTTGTTAGAACCGTACATCTTAAATGCAGTGTAAACTCTCATAGTTGGATTGAATAACGCATAAATTCGGGAAAGCCTTGCAAAATTTATTGCATTTAAACGTCTTTTAATTAGAAAACAATATTATTAAGCTTTTTGATTTAATTGACCAGTTTAAATGGGAAATGTAAAATTAAACAATTATTCACATATTGTTATTTTCTATCGTGCAGGCCTTTTACTAGTTTGTTGAAAATTATTATTTCTTGTAAATGATAAAGATGTAGTTAATTAACATATCTTTTGCTTTTAGAATTTATAAAATTGAGTAGAAATGCTTTTTTTTTTGTAGAACTGAATTAAAATAGTATCAGAAGTGTATATATTTTTCAATGTCTAAAATATTAAAACGCAGTTGTGTTCTGCAAAAAGTAAAAGATGATGTAATAGTTAAAATTCGGCGCCGAAAATACTGTCGTATGTAGTTTACCGTCTTATGCTTGTTAAGATAGTCATAGCAGTCAGAGGAATAATTTATATGGGCTACGATATGAACTAGAATAAAAACAAGCTGCATGAGATCATGTCGTTAACTTGCAAGAAAAGCTGTTGAATCGGTTTTTACAGGAGGCGAATTTTTTTAACAGTTTCGGACGTTCTCAAAATTTCAGGCGACTTTTTTTTAGGATAGTTTTGTTAAGAATTAAGTAGAGTTGTGCGTCATCGCCGTGTATGCACGATATGCTAGCGGAGGTTGAACTTTTGACGAGTTACCGAGGGTGCTAGAACTATCGTAGGGAAGAAGTATCCGGGGATACTTTAAGTTTCACTAACACCGGTACTTATATCGTTTAAGGTGTCCGTGGTGACTTTCTCGTCCATAGAAGTTAGATTAGGTGTTGAAAGCAGTGCCAATGTTCAATTACGTCGGATGTTTTTATCGCATGTTGTTTGTGGAGAATTAGTAAAAAGGTTGGGTGACATTCGCGCGTACACAGCTATCGCTTGCAGCAATGACAGAACTCGCCATAAGTGTAATGCTTAATTAGTTATTTGTAAATATAACGTTCTCCTTAACAAATGTATATACGTGAGTGAGTGTCGAAATAAGATGGTTGTACATAGGTTGATGGAGCAGAGTTCATTGATTTAAAGATTTCTCGTGGTAGAAATTTGTGTAAAAATGATTTGAGAAAAGAGTTGGAGGTAATTTTATTGATGAAATGTTGATTAATTCCACTGCAGTACCGTTTGGAAAAGAAAAGGAAGCCCGATTAACCAGTTGTGCATTACGAGGTAACTATAGTTTTCCGAATTTTATGTGTTTGTGAATTTTAGATTACTGCTATTAGTCAAGCGAATTAATATACCTGTTGTTTAAGATTATTTAAGTACAGTTTAGAGATCAATGCACTGTATAATGCATATTCATTCGTACAATAATTATGTCGGACTGGGCATTGATTATTTCATTTTGTTTACGTTATAAACTTTCCGAACGGTAAGATTGGTGAAAATTTAAATGTTTGGCGTTCTACTTATTCTTTGTTGTTAGTTATACATTTACGACTTATGAAATAGGTTAGCTGGGGGTTATTGGAATCCTGCAGGTGTTATCGTTTTCTGTTAGGCCAATCTAAGATCAGTTAATGACGTTTCCCTGCTATAAACGTGTTTAACAGGTGACGCCTTTCTGACAAATTTTACCCGATTTTGACAATTTAAGGGTTTCTGCGAGTTCCCTATTACATCTTTTAGTAAGAACCCCACCCACACCACTGGCCTATGCCGTGACAGAACTTGCCTTCACGGGCTGGATGCTCTAGTAAGTATTTAGCCTGTAACAGTGTTCGTCTCCGTCTTCGTCGTCGCCTTCGTCTTCATCCTTGTTCTTTTAATCGTACTCGTCCGCATCCTTCTCTTCATCCTTACCCTAGTCGTCGTCCTCGTCCTTGTCCCTGTCCCCGTCCACGTCGTCGCCCACGTTCATGTCCTCGTCCTCGTTCTCGTCCTTGTCCTTCTGTTCATCATTGTCCTTGTTATCGCTCCCGTGAAAGTCCTTCGCTTCGTTCCCGAGTGTATGTGCGTGTGTGTGTGTGTGTGTGTGTGTGTGTGTGTGTGTGTGTGTGTGTGTGTTCGTGTGCGTGTGCGTGCGCGTGCGCGTGTGCGTGTGGGTGTGCGTGTGCGTGTCAGCTGAACTAACTGCACAGGCTTTTGAAATGTCAACAAAAACAGTATGGAGAACAAAAACAATAATTTCTGACGCGTAATTTAAAATTAGAAAAAAAGCTATAATTTTTACGAGAAACAAATAAAATGAGGCGAATACGCGGGCTGCCTGTATTCTAAGAAAAGTTCTATGATAATATGAACTGAAAAAATCTTTTAAGAATGGTTCAAAAGCAAATTTATAAACAAGCTAAGTGAACTCAGTTTAATCATCATGGATACCGCCAGTTACCATTCGCAATTGGAGGAACCAATTCCATGTTCCACGTGGGCTAAAACAATATTGCTAAAGTGGGCCGAATCTAAAAATGCAATACCCAAGGGGAACCTATGAAGTACCAAATATGGAAAATCATAAGAACTAAGTTGCCAAAAAAGAGGGTATTATTATGAAGAAATAATGGGTCACAAAGTTTTGCGTTTACCGTGATATCGTTGCCAGTACAGCGGCATTGAAGTGATTTGGTCAGAAAGTAAAACTAATGGATCTCCAAATGGATGTAATTCGGACTTGGAAAGAGACACTTCTAAAAGTTAGGAAAACCTTTTGGCAAAATTACAATTGCGACGAACTAATTTTTAAGAACTGGGCAATTGAAACAGTTATGGATGCTTTGAATATCGCTCCTCTCGCAATAACCGAGGGTGGCAGTTCATCAGAAGGTATTTGTTTAACTTGTATTTAGAACCACAGTTGCTCCTAATGGCTTTGTTGTCTATAAAATGTAGACTCCAATTGTTCGATCCTTGAAAGTCAGAAATTTGACAATCATCGACAGTTTAAAACCGAAATAAAAGTACACGTGGATTTTGTTACTAATGGACTAACCTTATTTCCTTAACGATATGTTCTAATTGCTTAGGAGGAAGTAAACCTATCTCAAGGTTGTCTGTACGACTGTCTACTCTCTCCAACCTCTCTGGCTTAGTATGACTTACCACACAACATTGACGAGTGTTTTGTATTGACAGTATTGGCAAGGATGGAATAATTCAAACTAGGCAATTATTACAATGTCGCCAGTTATTCAAAGATAGCTCCATTTAAATAAAAGGGTTTCCTAAAAAAAACGTACTAATGAAGGTGGAGGATAGGAGAGTGCCATTTGCCCACCAGGGCCAAATCGGAGCTCACAGTTTAGTTTGAAAGTGCCCCACATATCATTGTGTCTGTTTTGATGCATTTGTTAAATAGTTCTGGCGCATAAAGTATTCCGTGGGATTTTTTGTGAAGGTGCCACCATGGGGAATTCCTTTGTTATATATTACATAATAGTGTAGTTCCGGGTGTTTGCTTTCAAATTGCGCTGTTTGGTTTTTGTGACGTTATACATCCAAGATGACCGTTATACAAGACACTTATTCAATAAATCATTAATAACTCCGTTCAGAGTGCTCATGCGTAAAATATGCATAGAACCTTTTTTATTCTGCATAAATCAGGGAACCAATGTAGTTCTTATCAATTTTGTCGTATCTTGCACCATTTACGACTTACACGTCAGTATTTCTCCATAACACATATTTATTTGTATAAATGTATTGCCTAACCACATTTATTGCCCGTGCTGAATGTGGTATTTATATTAGGACAAAGATGTAAAACCGGCCTTTGACAGTATTGGCCGGCCAATGACGTAAATATAACCTACCTAACCTAACCAACTTAAGTGGGCATTTATCTCATTAGCCGGCCAATACTGTCAAAGGCCGGTTTTACATCTTTGTCCGTAACATTTATATTTCAGTTAGTTCAATTTGTTCTCTCTTTTATTTCAGATTGTGGAAGAGTGTTTGAAGTTTGATAACCATGGCAAGTTCGTCCAACATCCGAAGTTGTCTTCATTTGGATCTTCCTCCCTCCACCAAAAAAATCAGACTTTCAACAGGTTATAAACTGTGTATTTTGTGTCAAGTTAAAAGTGAATTACCCCTTGTTAATCCATTGAACTTATAAAAACTTTTGCAGTGTTTGAAACAAAGAGAAGAATGGTTGGATCCAGAGTGTATGCATATTAATAGTAGAATCGCAAATCTAGCTACAAGACTACAATGCAAAATGGCACAAAGATTTTTACAAAAAATTAACTCATACGGCAAACATGGAGCGAAGTAAAAAGTGTTTCGAAGAAGGTAAGCGATGTGAACCTAAGAATGATTTAGAAGCAAGTATCAGCAGTGACAAGGCAACATACATTAAGCACTACATATAACAAAAATAAATGTTTCTTTTGTGATGAAGGAGAGAAAAGCACAGAGAGACTGTATTGTATAGCAACAGACGTAAGTGGCGAGCGTCTTCAGTTAGCTGTCTAATTGTCTGATAGTGAAATATTGAAAGTACGCTTGAGTGACTGCACAGATCCTGGAGATGCCCTTGCAAAAAACATCAAATATCACAAACAATACTGGAACAAATATGTAGTGAATGTCTTAAGATCCAAATATCGTTCTAAATTTGAAAGGGTTTCAATCCATCAGCGAGCAGCTGACGTCAAGTTCATATCCTCCCTTAGTAGCTTTCTTCATGAAGGTAACGTCACGACAATGATGGATATTGAGAATTTATACCGTAAAATATCAATAGATAATGGCGTTGACGAATCAGAGATAAAGTCTAGAAACAAATTAAAAAACTATTAGAAGAGGAACTTGAAAGTGTTGGTATTGCTTTCAGTAAACCAAAGAGAGTGAACGAACCACAGCGCGTATCGCTAAAGGCTACAGCTGATGTAAGTATTGCTATTGCTGAGGATGCATATGAAGACTTAAACAAAGACATGAAAATCCTCTTTGATGCATCTCGGATATTACGAGATTCTGTTGTGAAACTTGAGAAATGGACTTTCACCGGGTCCCTTAAGAAAGAAGACATGGAAGAAGTCATTCCGAAACAAGTTTATCATTTTTAAGTGGTGCATCGGTGGTCCAATGGATATAAAATGTGAAAACAAGACAGATGCCCAGGCGTCCAATAAGGCTCAGCGAGTCTCCCAATTGTTAATATATGAAATGATGTCATCCCGCCAAGTGTCATCAGCGAGCAATAAAAATGTTCGTCATGGACGGGATATGCAAAGGCAGGTAACTGTGGGGCTTACTGTCCACTCAGAAACAAGAATCAAATTCGTAATTCAGTTTCTTCATGGTTTGGGAACTTCTATTGAGTATGGTAAAGTCCTCAGAATGGAAACTCAGATTGCGAGCGAAGTTATTAAATGTATGGAAGCAAGTGAGGGCGTATACATACCACGAGACCTAGTTGCAGGGAGATTTATTTTCTGTGCAGCTGATAATATTGACTTCCAAGAAGACACTCCTTATGGTAAGAACACTCTCCACGGTACAGTAATGGCTGTGTATCAAGTAGAGTCTGAGGCTGATACACACGAATCTATTGTACTCTCACAGCCACCGTCTCGACGTTCAATCGACACCATTCCAACGTTTCATTCTGAACTTTCGCACTGCAGCATTTCAAGTTCCAAAAAAGTAAGTGTGCCCAAAATTCAGACTAGTGTTGACTACAAAGAAAGAAATCAAGAAGTTATGGATTGCAGCAAGCTGGAAGATCTCGTATGGATGATGGCCAATGTTAGTGTTATTAACAGATGTTCTGAAATTACAAGTCATTCTGACACTAATAATGACACAAATGAAAATACTGATGAGAGTGACAGCGGCATTTTCTCAAAAGATTTTTTATTCCGACGTGGTCCGCATATCAGTCCTTAATGAACCAGCCAATGCAGAAAATGAGAGTTTGTGTGCTTCCTCTCATAGACAATAGCCCAACAACGACTTCGACACAGTTAACGTACATGGAAAGGTTGGAAAGGATGCAGGTTCAGATTCAAAAACTATTGTAACTTTTGACCTTGGTCTTTATAAACCAGTTTTAAATTTAGCAATGGCCAAACCAGATCTGTCTAAACATTGGATACTGAGACCAGGGGAATTGCACACAATAATGGCAATGCTCAGAGCCTTTGTAAATGGTACAGGAGTTGAGCGCACCTTAGGTGATTTATATGGTGACGCAGTTATGTCACAAATCCTAGCAGGAAAACATGTACGACGAGGAGTTGAAGCACATACAACACTTCTACTGGACTTATGTAAAAGCTATACTGACTTGTTTCTTACCTATCATGAAGATATAAAAGATGAAATTGGCACTAATATCAATAAGTTGATTGTCGCCTGCAGACAAACAACGTTAAAGATATTAATTCAGTTCACAGACTGTTTTTGCCCTAAAAAACTTGAACATTCTATCGAAAATGGAACAGTTTGGTAATAGTGAAGGGGATCACAAACCAACCTTCAAAGTTGCTCACCAATACATGGAAATGGTTGGAACTATGTTGAGTTACATACAATCTGTAAGAACTGGTAATTGGGAGCTACATTAGAAGATTTTGTCAACTATTTCTTTGCTCTTGATTTAAGAAACTGTGCAAGTATAATCGCTTGGTATTTAGCTAATATAAGACAGATGTTTATGAAAGGGAACTGGGTAGTAAACAAGAGTAGTATACCATTTTGTGCTTTGGGTACAGACGAGGCTCTAGAACACCAAAATAGGGCAATGAAGGTAGCTGGAGGTCTTGTAAATATTACCCAAAAGAAAAGTGCACTGGCAAGGTTCTTTTTATCGGTCCTGAACTATGAACGCTAGCCAAAGAAGCAAAAGATTTAACAAGGATGACAGAGTATTGTCAATTACGTCATCCCCAACTTAAAACATCAAAGTCGAACCGCCAATATTCTGAAGTGGTAACAGTTCCCAATGCCGTGAATAATTCTACGGATCCAATGTCATACGATGGTAACGACCTTATCAATATCAGCACAAAGGCTGTTTTTAGCGAAGACATCCGAATTGATGCAACAAGAATGCCAGTGCTTGGGAAATAATTGTACGCCACCTTCAAAACTGAGCGAAATTGAGTCTGACCAAACGTATTTCTGGGCGAGGATAAAGCAAGTAAAATTGAAATTGTGTAAAACTGCTTCCAAGTGTGTGCCGACAAAAGTGGGAGATACAATTGTACAGCTAAAAGCAGATCGGTCACTTTTTACACGATTGCTGGTTGTGTCACGGAGTAGACCGGATATGAAATCTAAAGGAATCACTGGGAACTTACGAATTTTCAACTGTTCCACGATCAATGTTCGCCTTAGACGGTACACAGTTAATGTGTGGCAATAAATCTAGACTGATGAAAATACTGGAAGATTAAGTGGCTACTACTAGTGAAGTAGAGCGGGACAATACTAATAACCTGCATCCACTAGAAAACCAGAATGCCACTTCAATTCTTTGTTCAGTAGCAGATATGTCTAATAAATTGACAGTAGCGGTTCTTGATGGTATGGCAGAGGTACAAGCCATGAAAAAAACACCTACTGTTAAACCTGTAGTGATCTTGCAACCGAATTTAACAGGAAACTGGAATATACACTATCACGTTATGACGAAACCCACTTGGTCTTCGACACATACAGAGAAGATTCACTGAAAAGAACTGGTAACACACACCCCATTCACTACAAGATTAGTGATACAACGTTCATTGGAAACAATCCTATGAAGTTATTATTATCTCATACTAAGACCAAAGATGAGTTAACAGCTTACTTATCGGAGAAAGCAATACAGTATGCAACTGAAATAAATAAGTGTTTATTTGTTTCTTGGAGGGAAACAGCAAAGTCTTCAATGGGAATTGGAGCGGATGAACTGAAAAGCAATCAGATTCGAAAATAATTTTGCACTCCATATTCGCCTGTCGTCGCGGTGCTACACAGCTTCATATTTACTCACCTGATACAGATGTCTGCATTCTTGCTTTGTGGTTTTCCAAATTTTTTCCACTGGACACTATGTTTGTAACTGGAGTTAGTCAAAATCAAAGAATGATAAATCTCGGGAAAATAACTTATTCCTTGGGCCGAAAAAAAACTTCAGCGTTATTAGGCCTGCATGCATTATCTGGAATCACAGGAACACTGGCAAAGAAAGCAAAAACCTCCTTTTGGAAGGTCTTCAGTAAAGCAGAAGTGACATTCTCGAAGCTTTAAGTAAACTTGGAAGCTTAGAAGCATTTCTTGATGAAGATAGACTGTTAATAGAAAAGCTCGTATGCCAAGTATATGTGATCTATGGACGGGGTGTTCTCAAATAAAGAGACTCAAGGAGAAAACTTGCCACCAACAAGAGCATCACTAATACCATATGTTGATAGAGTTCGTTATCAAACCATACAGTGGTGCCGTGTTGACCAGCCCTATCCTAATCTGCCTTCGCTACTAAACTGGGAATTGATAAACGACCAATACGCTCCTGTTATGTGTATGCTACCCTGTGCTCCTGAGACAGTTCTTCAGCATACTAGGTGCTCTTGTGTTAAGAGAAAGTGTGCTCCACCATGTAAATGTCTTTCCCACGATCTCAAGTGTACTGAACTATGTGTGTGTGGAGGAGACGAAGAAATGTGTGACAACTGCGATGACCACACAAAACATGAAGATTCATCAGAGGACTCAGATAGTGATCCTACATTGTTTTAAAGAGGATAATAATAAAGTCTGATAAAATGATGTGTTATATCAATATACTTACTACAAATTGTATGTATTATTATTAGTTATTATTAAAGTTATTGTGAGTAAATAGCAGCAGAACCATTATTTCTCATCCCATAATAAAAAACCAATAGCAACATTATGTTAAGCCGATAGTGACATAAATAATGGATCATAACTCACGAATGGAACAAGATACCACAAAATTGATAAGAAATAAATTTGTTCCCTGATTTATGCAGAATAAAAAAGGTTCTATGTATATTTTACGTATGAGCACTCTGAACGGAGTTATTAATGATTTATTGAATAAGTGTCTTGTATGGCAGCCATCTTGGATGTATGACGTTACAAAAACCAAACAGCGCAATTTGAAAGCAAACACCCGGTACTACACTATTACGGAACATATAATAAAGAGATTCCACATAGTCGCACCTTCCCTTCACAAAAAATCCCACGGCCTAGGTAAATATGCATTATGCTCCTCAACTAAAAGATGATGTGAGTTTATCTAAACGTATTATGTTCTGTTGTTCTTTAAAATTATATGCTAAATAAGTTCTTTCAAAATCACCGAACAGCGTGGTTTCCATATTCAATGCCCGTTAATAGTCTGCAGCTTACATACAGAATATAATGCAATCTGCCTTAAGGGAGTTTACATTTGTGTTGGTAATTTTTATTTATTAGAAATAAATCGTCATCATGTTGCAACACTGTGTCTAACTTGGGTTATTTCTGGAATCTACTGGAAAAAGTATCATTATCCGGTACTGTCTGTTCAAAACTAAAATTATAGCAACTCAAGGTGGTAATCGACACTACTTATTATCTATCCAAAAGTAGACATTGTACTTTCAAGAATACATTAAGTCATCAGTGCATAAATATGCATTTGAATAATTTTCTATACGTAAAATTTAGGCTTCAAACTGTGCATGCAAGGCTACATAATAACTGTTTTATTTTACTTACAGTTAAACTATTCAAACATTTTTAACATGTATAATTTCCGGTTAATTCATAATGCAAAAAGTTTAAAAATGTAAATCGATTAATACAAGTTCACGCAAATACCGACATTATGTTTTTAATGATCCAACTAGAATTAATGTAAACACGAATAATGGTGTGTGTTGATTATGCAGTACCAAATTGTAATGTCATAAAATATTACTAATCTCTATGTTTGACCGCCTTCAATTTAATTTGTAAATAATCGATGCGTTCATTTAAGTAAATGGTAAATGTTTTCTTTTTTTAATTAAAAAGGTATATTTGAAATTGGTCCCATTAATTATATCGTGTGCTTTATTTGTATAGGGTTTTCCAATAAGAGGTGTTATTTTGATATTCAAAGAAAAATGGAATTTTTTGAGATAATTGATCGGATGTTTATTTCATTATAAAGAGGAAGGTATGCCGTTAATAATGGAAAACAATATCAGCCAAATGGCTACCACGACCACGCTTACAGGACCATATCCTTTCCATGAAATTTTCCATAACCAAATCGCAAAGTGGCTGCCCTATGTCATCGATAGCCTCACGAATTCCATCTTTGAGGTCTTGAATCGACGCTGGGCTGTTGGCGTAGACCTTATCTTTCACGTGGCCCCAAAGGAAGAAGTCGCAAGGTGTTAAATCACAAGATCTCGGTGGCCAATTGTGATCACCTCTTCGAAAGATAACACGGTCCGGAAACTTTTCCCGTAAAAGATCAATGGTTTCGTTGCTGGTGTGGCACGTAGCGCCGTTTTGTTGAAAGTAAACGTTGTCCAGATCAATACCATCCAATTCCGGCCATAAAAAATCATTAATCATCTCTCGATAGCGCAATACATTCACCGTAACTGTTGCTCCAGCCTAATTTTCGAAAAAGTTGGTCAATGACCTCAGCCCAAACCGCACAAACTTGTAGTTAGACTGGAGACTTTAAATAAGCCTTAAGACCCAAGTCTTTATGCAAATTACGGTGTAATGACGTCTCTGTGGAAATGGGCCCAATTCAAGAATATTTCGAGGAATTCGGACAAACCTGGGTTTTCTTTCAACACTTTGGGCTAACAGCAATGATCTCAGTTGTTCTTGAGCGATCGTGCACGGGTTTTATGTCTTAACTGAACTTTATAAGCCTTAAGACCCAAGTCTTTATGCAAAATACGGTGTAATGACGTTTGTGGAATGCACCAATTTCAAGAACTACGAGGAATCCGACAAACCTGGGTTTGCTTCAACGACTTTGGGACAGCCAATATTCTCAGTTGTTCTTGAGCGACGTGCACGGGTTTTATTCTTACATCATTAACTTGTCCCAACAGCTCGAATTTGTTCACCAATTTCTGTATTGCGGTCCGACAAGGTGCTTCACGAATTTCAAAATGTTTTAGTTTTACGAACCGTCTATGCCAAATTTTCACCATTTTATAGTGAATTTAATAATTTCAATGCGTTGTTGAAGCGTGTATCGTTCCATTTTTATTAATCGCGTAGTTTTTACTTGTCAAATGTCAATAAATGACAGCTTCAAAAGTGACACCTACCGAAATAGCGGGCTATTCAAAATAACACCTCTTATTGGAAAACCCTTTATTACAAATTGTAGGAACTTGCAAAAAAATAATTTCAGTCACTAGGGTAAACCAGACAGTGATAGGCCACTTAAGAGTACAAAGAAATAATAAATTGAGGTTAATAAAATTTTTAAATCATTAAAAGCTTGACGTTAATATAGTATCATTTTATTTGTAAACAAAGATTCAGGCACTAATCTTAAGGCAAACTTTGGTTTTTGAAAAATTATTGAATTCATAGTTATTGGCCACTTTGGAATAGTAATTCTCTAGATCAACAGCACAGTTATTGGCCTGCTTCTTTTAGTAAGTAATTAGGTACCTAAGTACAATAAGTTACCTATTATAAATTGTACTTGTTTATCGAGTTATGCCTTAACATTTTCCTTCGAGCAAGATGGACACTCAAAATAAGATTTATTTGCTTTTTCAACAAAATGCTTAACTATACAATTTAAATGATATGTTCTAGGACCACACGTGACACCGATACGAATGGTACTGATATTGGAAACGCACGTATAACAAAGTTATAACATTCTTCTTTATTCTGCAAGCAAATATCAGATATTATTTTTATCTTAGACCCTCTGACTTCATTTTCTGGTAATAAATTTCGTTTTATGCTAGCAGGAACCTTTGGTTGTGTTTCAGCCTCAAATTCCGGTATCTCATGTGTACTAAAGATATTTAAATTTTCGGTTTTTCGCAAGCATTTCATTTTTAGTGAATCTTTGGACTTTGATTCAACAGCTATAATATTTCCAGAGCAAATATTCTGATGTAGTAAGTCTTTAGGACATATCAGATTATTGTTAGCTTGATATTCAGCTTTCTCAGAAACGGTCACAGCATCATTTTTTTAAATGTACGTAATAAGGGGCTTGTCATCATCTTCTGAACTGTCAAAATGTGATTTGTTTTCTTTTTGCTTCTGTTGAGTGTCGGCTTCTTTTTTAAAATTATATACACAACTGAACTTTTTGCTATTTCTTTGACATCTTTTTTCTTAACTCCTTCGGGTTTCTTTTCATTTTTCCATTCATTTTCTATTTATTTCTTTTTTTTGCTGCCAGTCGATCTGTTTTTCTTTTAAGGCCTCTTCTTGTTTTCTTAGCTCTAGTTTTCTCAAATGCTCTTTTTGTCGGTCATTTGAACTTAACACATATGAGCTTCGTTCACAGTTCTTCTTACCCTTTCTCTATCCAAAAGAGGTATTGCTTTATTTCTGTTTTTTCATTTGAAGTGGATGTCCAATGCTATTTCGGGATCAATATTAGCTTCTTATTCTTTTGTTATTTGAGAATTTTCGTTTAATTGAACTGGATTTTGGAAGTCTGATTCTGCTAAAAATATTTGTGAATCATCTTTAGAGTTCGAGTTTGAAACCGAAAGGAATGCAACATCTAGTGTTTATCTTTGTATCCGTTTTCTCCGTGACGTCTAACTGATCTTCTATAAAACGCTCCTCTATCTGGAAGATGTTAGTATCTGAGGCATTCATCGATTACTGAAATAAGGGATTATCTTCGTAAATTATTGGTATCTCGTATATTGTAAGTTCTAAAGGTGTATCTGTGTGACTCAAAAAGGGCTGATTTTCATAGTGATCTGAAATGGAATGGTTAACATTATCCACTTGTCCAGTAATTCTTTGATTTGTCTTCTCAAAATTTATTATAAATAGTTCAACTATATTTTTTAAAACAGTTTCAGAGTCAGATACATCGGCTGCAACTAGATTGCTTATTAAAGCTTCAAGCTTTTCTTCTCCTACGAGATCCTTATATTACTTGAATGTTACAAAAGCGTCATCTTCAGTTACTTTGGAGCTGCATTTTGTGTTATTTTTTTTAGATTTTCCTAGACATCTGCTATAGTCAATAGCATTAGGGTCCCACGGGTACGAACTACATGCTTTAAACCCGTTTTTTTGATTGCCTGTGGTTTTAAATGATTTTCTATGCCATTTTTTAGTATGGGTGCAAATTTGTCATTTGTAACTTCTTCATATGGATGATCTCTTCAAAAATTTAAAATTTCTAACCGTTGTTTAGAGGTTTGAAACAGGACACGTCAGCCGGCTGCAGGATACTTGTCGAATTGGAATATAATGATATCAAAATAATTTTGAGATCTGAGCACAGTTTTGCAAGCTGATATGTTGAGTGGGTTGCATGACCGTCAACAAACAATATAACAGGACAAATAGTTCCAATTTTTAACAAATGCTGATAAAAAATATTTGAAATATGCTCAAAAAATATTTTGTTCTTCATCCACCCACTGTCAGTGCATGCAATACCTCAGGTTGGCGGAACTGATTTGAAAAATTTTTCGGAAAGCCCTTGATAAGGATAGATAACCACTGGTGGTGTAGTTTCGCCGTCTGTAGAAAAAGTAAATATGACAGTTTTTTGTTCCCTTAGGTGCTAATACTTTTTTATTCTTCGGACATAAATAAAAACAGGTATAATCACCATCAAAAATCCTTGACGGTTCAATTAAGACACTATCTAAGCCCTTTTGTTTTTAAGTAATATTCAATTTCGTGAAACCATTTCTTAATATCCGATTCCGAGACAACAGAACTGGAAGTTTTAACTCCCTCAGACGTTCTTAATGTTATGCTGGAGTGTCTGCGCAAAAAAGCTTTTAACCAACCCTCACGGTGCTTGATATCTTTGAAACAGTTTCCATCGAGAAATTTTTTTACCGATTCTTACAGGAAATCCTTTTTTTTTGTGAAAATACTATCCACTCTTTCAATAAATTTTCTTCGTCTACTGCCAGTATAGGATTAGGCTCATATGTAACTTTGTTGCGTAATATGTTGCTCAATCGGAACTGCAGAGTCGCCCTAGGTACTTTAAAATGTAAAGCAACTGCACGTTGACCCATACCACTTTCTATGGCCGCAAGAGCATTTTGTACGTCTTCCTCAGTGTATTTTTTCTTATACTTAGTTTCCTTCGGGATATTGCTAGTAATTGTTTCCTCGACCAAAAGAAAATCAAATTTATCTTTTTAACAAGTTCATATTTTTCGATTATTTTTTTGTATATTCAGAAAAACGACATTTTGGCATTTATTTTGGGAAAAGTATATCTAATTTTAAGTAGGTACCTACTACTATGTATTTAATACAAATACCTATCCAAAAAAAGTAGGTAGGTAGGTACCTAGGTAAGTATCATATATACCTTATGCCTCGCGTAAGACAGATATTGGCCAATGCAAAAATGTAATTATTGACCACTGTCCAACGAATCTCTAGAGTGGGTTTTCAGGACATTACTACTTAAAACAAAGTTTCTTGCTCAAAAACAAGTGAGATTAACCTTTAAAATAACAATTTTTTCAAAATAACATTTAGACAGTTATAGGCCGATGTGGCCCATCGTATTTTAGTACAGTTGTGGGCCACTCGAAATACCGGCAAATTTTCTAACCTAAAGTGCTTTACCATCATAAACTTCAAAACTGACCTTACAATTATTACCAAGAACAATCAAAAACACCACAGATCATACAAATTATATAAAATGTGACTTACCCATTATGTAATCACTAACGGTTATGTCAAGAATTTGCAACAATTTTGAAACGGAATGGACGATCCAAACAAGCACGCCGCTGTAGACATTAGGAAGCCGAATGAAGTTTACCCTATTTTTCAAGGTTAATATACATTATTGCCGTCGTTCAAATAATTTGTTTCCAAGAAATTCTGCTTAATGTTCTTAACTTAAAATTATGTGACAAATTACTACCTTGTGGCCAACGACTGTATGGTTTACCCAGTTGGCGACAAGAAATTCTGCTTAAATTGACGAAACTGCAATAAAAAGTAGACCACAAAACAAGCAAAATATCTGGTTCGGAACAACACACGATCTTCGAAACCACAAAACGGAAACTAAAGGAAATGAGATAATTTTAATAAAAATGTTTTTAGGATAATTATGTACTCACTTTTTTGCCGCAAAATTATACGAGATAAAAAATTGCATTAAACAAAATTAACCGATGTATTTAAGATCTACATGCAGGTATTCTTATACATGTTTGACATACGCAGCTGTTCCATAAATATTTGATAGAAACCAAAAACTGCACCTAATAACCTCC
>JARFJB010002428.1:1067500-1070000 GCA_036346205.1 Vesta saturnalis | reverse complement strand
TTTCGTACCTAAAAAATTATTTTTCGCACCTCTACAGTTAAACTAATTTATTTAACGTACACATCTTTTATTCCTTTATAGATATAAGTTGCGCCATCTCGAAGATTTAGGGTCATTTAATAAAGTTTGAAAAGGAATCTTGTTTTTAAAAGACAACAATGGGATATCTGTAAAATTTATTTATCAAAATTTGGTTTTAACATTCTTATCTAGTTTGAATAGTTTTGACAGGTTTGCAATATTGCTTTTGTTAGGGCGTTGTTCCTGATCTTTCTTTTACTTAACACGCCATTTTCCGATGGGGAGATTGATCTTCAAGAAAAATTTTTCCTTCCGTTTATAAGATGTTTAAGCATCGTTTCTTTGGAAAATTTTTCATATAAGGTAATGGTTTTTGGTATAAAACCTTACTGACGCTTTACAAACGGATCTTATTGCAATCCTCAATCTTCATATCCTCGGGTAAGTTTAACACATGTTCGACAACTTTTAGTAAATCGATTCTTTCATTTAGGCACTTTCGCACGATTAATTAAATTTATAACATAGGTCTGTTGAAACGAAATCATCGCTATCGGCTCTAAACATCTAAAAAGAGGTATGCTTGTATAAGATAATTAGTAACGTACTTACTTGTATCACTTTCAGCGCCTTGATACCGGTAAAATAAACAGCTATTCTTTATTTATATACATAACTAGCAAATTAGAATCCACTACCGATCACCTCCGTACCTATTCCTACTGGAATGCTGGCTCTTAGCTACTGATTAGCTGTCTTGGTTCCACAAAGTAACTACCACCTTCGAAACACGAAGGACATTTACAGTTTGGTAATTCTTCATCAAAGGTCAGAATTCTTTATTATTCAATATACACAGGATTTGTGTAATGAACAGTGTATTGCTAAAATCAGTACAACAGAGTTAGGTTACATTCAGTGTTTAACCTCATTTACTTACGTGTAACAAAAATTTATCATTTATAATAACATGCTTTTACTGGAGGCTAAAGTGGTTGAATAATTTAGAGTTTGATTTGTTCAATTTGTAATTTCTTTCTGCATACAAAAAGAAGAAAAAAACCACACCTATTATTCACTGGGACTTTGACCTACTTAGATCACTACCTTCACACGGTAGTTGCGCGTTGAAGCTCCTGTTTTTAAAATACATTATATACAGGGTGGCACAGATATCGAGGTCGGATGAATTACAGTCACTGTTTGAAACAGTATATATATTTATATTCAAATTTAGAATTTCTGTAACTTTTCTGTACTTTGTCTTTCATTAATATTAATTAATTGTCATTACGGATAATTTTGTTCAGGGCAGGTTTTGCTGTAATAAAAATTTCTGTACTATTGAATGTCTTGCTGCAATTCTATGCCTTGCACTGAACAGACTATCCCGATATTTCTATTTAATACCATTTCTTAAGGGTCTTAATAAAATTCAAGAAACCGAAATCAAAATCATTGGGGATTTAAATTCTATTTTGTGAAACGCAGGCAAGCCGTTTCAAAAATTAAGCACTACTATTTTCATTGTGGATCTATTTTAGATCGCACTTTATGGGTTACTTTCGCCCTTTCGGCTGCGATTTGTAAGTACTTACAACCGTCGGGAGCGGCACAATTAACGAAACTTTTCTTTTACGTTTAGGGTTCGATTAACGAACTAAATACATTTAGTTTTTTTCTTTGTGGGCAACTGCGACGGCTCACCACTTGCCATCGTCAGGGCTGAATTATAATTATTTTGTTAGTTAAGATTGTTATGAATACTTTGGGGGAAAACTAGCACAGTATCATTATTGTTTACGTTCGATATTTATTTGACAAGTATTAATGTGAGTTTTAAATTAAATTAAATAAACGGTTACTGTTTGGTTGTTCGGGTAAAAGTTTGTCTCTCTTTTAAATTGTTTCCTTTTTTGGAGCACTACCTGTTTCAGGTTTTACAGGGCCTGCCCTACTCTACTCCTCTTTTCCTTTTCTTTCCTTTTCTCCCTTTCCTGACTAAAACCTGTGGCGCCTATCCTTTAGTGGCTATCTAACCACGTCAACAACCTTGTAGCAACCCTCCAAAACCCCACGCATCCAAGTGCTCTGCGGTCAAACGACCGTACGCAGGAGTTTAGTCGAGTGCACTTTCAAAAAAATGTTTACATGCTGGGTAGACATGTAGCAAGACACAGACACAGAGACACAGCCACAGACACAGACACAGACACAGACACAGACACAGACACAGACACAGACACAGACACAGACACAGACAGACACAGACACAGACACAGACACAGACACAGACACAGACACAGGCACAGACACAGACACAGACACAGACACAGACACAGACACAGACACAGACACAGACACAGACAGACACAGAAACAGACACAGACACAGACACAGACACAGACACAGACACAGACACAGACACAGACACAGACACAGACAGACACAGACACAGACACAGACACAGACACAGACA
>JARFJB010002428.1:1032500-1062500 GCA_036346205.1 Vesta saturnalis | reverse complement strand
TTACATACATTCCCACATTTCTTACACAAAAATACAGAAAATAAAATATTCCGAAAACATTAGCAAATTACGTCGTATTATCAAGATATTAAAAATCCACTAATTATCTTTTCTATCGCGGTAACAATGGCATTTGACAAACGTTTATTACAATAATAAAATGTTTGCGGTCCGCTACTTACAGTAATATTTTTAGTTTAACAAAAGCAATACCGTAATTGTTCATCCACATTCTTTGCAATAATAAGGTTTCGTATTATTTGATTCTTGATTTACTAACAAATAACAGATTGTAAGCGACATTAAAACTAAGTACACCACTGTTTTAAAAAGTTAGGTACGACGCTCAAATATACTTATGTTAAAAGAAGTTGCACATTCTTTCCAAAACACGGATAACCGGATGGTTACCAAAATGTAAAAGTGTTACCTTTTGTTAAAAGGATTAAAACTTACTTTACACTTCTTAGAAAACAACTTGTACGCAAACTCATTGGCCATAATTTTACAGAAATATTTTGTTTTATACTGAGATAAATTCTATTGAGAAATTTTTCCACAAAATATTGAAATTGCGATACAATTCTTTGCAAGTTTTACACCATACATGAAAAGTGTGCATATGTAAACCTTTTACTAATTCCACAGTTTTGGTTATTTGGAAAAAAGATGATGGAGAAGTTTATTGAAAATTGTTTTACAAGTAATGATGATATATTTTCAAGTTCTTCTTCAAATGATGATGCAATATCTTCAACAGTTTTGCTCCTATCTTAAATACAGCAATTTATGAGATATCTACATAACATTTATTAGTTACAATCTACAATTTAAACTTTATCTTTATGTCGGATTACAATCTTTGAGTTGTGTCACTTCGCTACCAACGGAGCGGTATACTGATTGCACACTGAATGTACAACGTCTAATTTTAAGTACCATTTAGTCGTTTTAAGGATTTTATATTTTATATTAAAGGAGCCACATATTACTTTACTAAACCCAATTCATTGATAAGGTTTTTTACACAAGAGTACAATTTACAAATCAAGGATAGTAATAAGAATGACACATATCTTCCATCGTTCCAGTTTTCGTGATTTTCGCAGAAATCTTAATTTAACTTGTATACAAAACAAATCTACACGAAGTATTTACAAGATAAAATAAATGTTTAAAATCTGTAATAAAGATATTTTATACGAAAATGTAAACTTTCACGATTATCACAAATAATTAATAATATTATTTACCTTTTGGGTATTAAATTACGTATTTTCTATTTATTTTTTTACACAAATTTAAACGTTTCGGTAACAACTGCACTTATCGCACACAATTTATGAAATACGAAAACCTTCTATTAATATAACAATTTGATAAAAGGATTTCAAAGCCAACTATAATTAGATGTTATTAAACTGCTTGGAAGATGACACACGAAAACATCCTCTAACGGACGAAGGCGAACACTGAAAAATTATATAATCGAAGAAAGCTTAAATTGATGCGTACCATTCTTTTTTTTCGTTAATAGAAGCCTAAAAGGATTTATTCCTTATCAATATGTTGAATCTGTTTGGATATTGGTTGATATATCTCACTTCACGTTCTAAACGAACATAATAATAACTTAGTCTTGACAGTATTTCCTATTATCAAATTGAATGGCAAGCTTTAAGTTAGTTAAAGCATGGTCAACTACCGTCTTTTCTCTGGTTGGCCCATTTTACAAAATCTCATGTTCTTTAGGTTTAATATCAATGCTCTCTCATCAAAACTATATGGTCTACCAAAACTCCATAAAACTAATATTTCTTTAAGGCGTATTGTTAATGCAATTGGTTCTGTTTTGAAAAACATTGTATATTTGTGTTACAACCTCATATAGGTAAATCATCCCACTATGTTAAAACTTCTATGGATTCCATTGAAAACAGCATTCTTTTAAAATTAAAGGTGGTGACATAATGGCCAGTTGGCTTTTAACTAAGTGTATCAAAGTGTTATATTAACAGCAAACATGTTTGCATTTTCATAGAATAAATTTACTTTAACAACTCTATTAATTTTTAAAGCTCATTTTTTGAGGACGCTAATTGTAATTGTTACCGAAACATTTAAATTTGTATAAACGAGGAATAGAAAATACACAAAGGCAGTGGTGGTCTTAGAAAAGATCGTGTATGTAGACTTTGGACAATTCCGCGACAGCACGGCGTTTTCAACTCACAGTGGCTTGCTTGTGTGCATTCTGTTACCCATTCCATACTTGGTCCAGTACAACAGTATCTGGCTATCGCAATAGGACATAATGTGTTAGTATTATAAACCGGATCGGTATTTTGCATAAGAGTGTGGTATGGAAATCTTCGGAGATGGTGACGTCGCTGTTGAAAAAACAAAAATATCAAGTGTGTCTGTGTGCGTACGCGCGTGCCTGTGTGCGTGTTAGCGTATGCGCGTGTGTGAGTGTGTATGTGTGTGTGTGTGTTACTTCTATCCTACCCGTCCACGCAGCGTTCACACGTCTGTCGTGCCTCGTGTACGTGTGTGTGTCAGTGTAATGTGTTGTGCTTGCATGTTTGTGTATGTAGATGTGTATGTGATGTATGTGTATGATATGTAGTGTATGTGTAAGTGTATGTGTGTTGTATGTATGTGTATG
This sequence comes from Vesta saturnalis, assembly GCA_036346205.1. Taxonomy (NCBI): domain Eukaryota; kingdom Metazoa; phylum Arthropoda; class Insecta; order Coleoptera; family Lampyridae; genus Vesta; species Vesta saturnalis. The sequence continues at coordinate 1,059,832 of JARFJB010002428.1, read as the reverse complement.
TGTATGTGTATGTGTATGTTTGTGTATGTGTGTATGTATGTTGTGTTGTGTATGTGTATGTAGTGTTATGTGTATGTGTATGTGTATGTGTATGTGTGTATGTGTATGTGTATGATGTGTATGTGTATGTGTATGTGTATGTGTATGTGTATGTATGTATGTGTATGTGTATGTTATGTTGTATGTGTATGTGTATGTGTATGTGTATGTGTATGTGTATGTATGTATGTGTATGTGTATGTGTATGTGTATGTGTATGTGTATGTGTATGTTATGTGTTATGTGTATGTTTGTATGTGTATGTGTATGTGTATGTATGTGTATGTGTATGTTGTGTATTTGTATGTTGTATGTATGTGTATGTGTACTGTACGTGTGTGTATGTGTATGTGTATGTGTATGTGTATGTGTATGTGTATGTATGTGTATGTGTATGTGTATGTGTATGTTGTATGTATGTGTATGTGTATGTGTATGTGTATGTTGTATGTGTATGTATGTGTATGTGTATGTGTAATGATCCTGCAGATCCTTCCTGAAAATTTAAATCCTTGTCAATAAATTCCTCAAACTTATTTCCTATTTTCTTCCACAACTGCATTTATATGATTTAAAACATATTATCAGTTGTTATCTCCCACTCTACCGCTATCTTAAAATCCTATATAAACACTGCCTTCACATTCAACCAAACACACTTGACACTTTGCGTTCATAATTTACTTTCCTTTTATAAATTAGTATTCCAGTATTATTGCTCAGATCCTGAATTCTCCTTATTACCTCATTTCTTAATTAGTTATACGTTATTAGTATACTAATCCTATATTCATCCTGCCTGAACCTGCCTGATTCATTAATCCTGCATTACATTCTTTCCTACCATCCACCTATTACATTCATCTACCCTGACACCGATTCCTGTGTATCCCATTATACGTATACCAACTTATTGTGGGTCCTGTGATTTGGGTATACGTAAAGAAGTTGTTTGTGTGAAATCAGACGGAGGCCTGTACACGAATGGTTATGCACAACTAACTATGGTGCATCATTATCCTTATCAACCAAACAAGATATTTATCACTATCAACTTGTTGAAGGTGTAAGCGACAAGGATAGTAGACATCCTAGAGATTATAGAGGAGTGACGTGGTATTGCGAAACATCCTCTACAATCACGACAAGGTTATTCTTAAATTGCCCTTTGACGGTTTACTTGTGCCGAAAAAGGATTTCTAACCACCACTATTCAGCCTCTTTCTGTATCTTCTCACATAAATCACGTCGCCATTACAATAAATTCTCTTGCTACTCACATTCACACCAGTTTACCTTTGATCTTTTAACCACTGTGATAGAATCACCACCTACAAAATCACTCACCCACCACCTTTTATTTATCCTACATAATAACCATTCTTAAGTAAACCGTTTATTGCCGACCTAAACAACCCTTGTTTACTTTTAAATAATAGTGTGACCTTACATTGTATTTAAATCAGATTTTACTTATTGCATAATCACTCCTGATTGCCGTACTACAGCAGTTCACATTAATTATACAGTATCACTTATAATTAACGAACACACACATTCACCGGTACCACACGTTTTAAACATCTGTTTTAGAATTGAAAATACCACCATTACAGGAAGGTTGGGAACCGAACTAGACCATAGGCGTAGGCGATTTTAAAAGAAAACCGCAAGAATATTTGCACATATTTTTAATAGTTTTGTACTGCATTATATAGCCAGTTAATTTCAGTTTATATATTTATTTGTTTTATATTAGAATTTATATTATAATTTCGTTTTGATATGTAAATAAACCTTTCATGTATGAAATGTTGTAAAACATTGGATAGGCAACCCAACCTGCATCTAGGTATACATCTTAGTAGGATTTTATGAGAAAGTTCTCATGTTCAAAATTAGAGTTTTAAGTTAGAAAAGGACAAACACAACCAATAAAGACCGGTAGCTACAAGAACTGAAGCAGTACATATGTGTATGTGTATGTGTATGTGTATGTGTATGTGTATGTGTATGTGTATGTGTATGTGTATGTGTATGTGTATGTGTTTTGTATGTGTACGTGTACGTATGTGTATGTGTATGTGTGTATGTGTATGTGTATGTGTATGTGTATTTGTATGTGTACGTGTATGTGTATGTGTATGTGTATGTGTGTGTATGTGTATGTGTATGTGTATGTGTATGTGTATGTGTATGTGTATGTGTATGTGTATGTGTATGTGTATGTGTACGTGTACGTGTAGTATGTAATGTACGTGTCGTGTAGTGAGTGACTGTAGTGTACGTTACGTGCTAGTGTCGTGTAGTGTCGTGTGTAGTGTGTATGTGTAGTGTACTGACGTGTACGTCTCAGTGTAGTTACGTAGTGTGTGTGTACGTGTAGTGTAGTGTACTTACTGTGTAGTGTCGTGTAGTGTAGGATGTGTACTTACGTGTGTGATGTGTGTTGTAGTGTGGTAGTGCTACTGTCGTACGTGTACGATGTGTACTGTGTGTACGGTATGTCGTGTACGATGTAGTGAGCTGTGTGTAGCAGTAGTACGTGTTTACGTGTGCGTTGGATACATGTGTTGTAGTGGTGATATGTGTACGTATGTGAGTGTAGTGTAGTTGTAGGTGTATGTAGATGTGTTGGTGTGTACGTTGAGTAGTGTATGCTGTAGTGTATGTCGTAGTGTAGTGTAGTACTGTAGTTAGTACGTGAGTGTTGTTAGTGTAGGTGACTATGCAGTGTCGTGTGACAGTGTGTGTAGTATACGTACGTGTATTGCTGTGTGTAGTGTACGTGTGTGACTGTTGTATGTCGTAGTCGTATGTAGTGACGCATGTACGTGTACGTACGTTATTGTAGTAGATGAATACGGTGGTACGGTCGTGTACGATACGATTACGTGTAGTGTGCAGTGTACGTACGTCGTGTACGTGTTACGTACGTGTGTTGTACGATGTCGTTACTGGTCGACATTGTGGTAGTGAGTTAGTGTACGTGTAGTGTTACGTGGACTACGTGTTATGTAGTGTGTAGTGATGTGTGACGTGTGTGTACGTGTCATGTGACATTTTACGTGTGTGTCGTACGTGTCGTGTAGTGACGTGTGTGGTAGTTGGTAGTGTCGTGTACGCTCAGTGTCGTGTACGTTAGTGTGCGTGATGCTTAGTGCTAGTTAGTTATGTATGTGTAGTGTGTGTAGTGTAGTGTCGTTGGTGTGGTGTAGTGTGTAGTGCTGTGTGTAGTGTACGTGTGTAGTGTAGTGTAGCTGATGTTGTACGTGTAGTGTACGTGTCTGTAGTTCTGTAGTGTAGTGTAGTGTACGTGGTAGTGAGTGTACGTGTACGTGTAGGTAGTTACGTAGTGGTGTGTACGTAGTACGTGTGTAGTTGAGTGTATGTGTGTATTTCGTGTATGTAGTGTGGTTATGTAGTGTAGTAGTGCGTTGTAGTGTAGTGGTAGTGTAGTGTAGTGACGTGTAGTGTGTGTGTGTACGTAGTCGTGTCGTGTAGTGTGTCGTAGTGTTGACGGTAGTGTGTTAGTTGGTAGACTTGTAGTGTGTATACGTGTCGTGTACGTACGTGCGTACGTGTACGTTACGTGTACGTGTACGTGTAGTTCGTGTACGTGCGTGTACGTGTACGTGTACGTGTACGTGTGCGTGTACGTGTGTTACGTGTGTACGTGTCGTGTCGTGTGCGTAGTACGTATGAGTGGTAGTGTAGTGTACGTGTACGTGTATCGTGTACGTAGTCGTGAGTGTAGTGTCTGCGTGTGACGTGTCGTGAGACGTGTACGTGTACGTGTACGTGTACGTGTGCGTGTACTAGTGCGTGACGTGTACGTGTGTGTGACGTGTACGTGTACGTAGTACGTGTCGTGTACGTGTAGGCGTACGTGACGTGTCGTACGTGTGGCGTGTAGTGTGTACGTGTACGTGGTAGTACGTGTACGTGTCGTGTCGTGTACGTGTGTGACGTGTCGTACGTGTACGTGTACGTGTACGTGCGTGTACGTGTGCGTGTGGTACGTAGTGCGTGTACGTGTACGTGTGTTACGTGCGTGTAGGTACGTGTACGTCGTTACGTGTACGTGTACGTACGTGTGCGTGTGTCGTGTGTACGTGTACGGTCGTGTGTGCGTACGCGTACGTGGTAGTCGTCGTGCGTGTGCGTACGTACGTGTACTGTGTGACGTGTACGTGTACGGTACGTGTGCCGTGTAGTGCCGTGTACGTGTCGCGTGTACGTGTACGTGTACGTAGTACGTGTGTGTGTACGTGCGTACGTGTACGTGTACGTGTACGTGTACGTACGTGTACGTGTACGTACGTGTACGTGTACGTGCGTACGTGCGTACGTGTACGTGTACGTGTACGTGTACGTGACGTGCGTACGTGTACGTGTGACGTGGTACGTAGTGCGTGTACGTACGTCGTGTACGTGTACGTGTACGTGTACGTGTACGTGCACGTGTACGTGTCGTACGTGTACGTGACGTGTACGTGCGTACGTGACGTCGTACGTCGTACGTACGGTACGTGTACGTGTGCGTGTACGTGTACGTGACGTGACGTGTACGTGACGTACGTGTACGTGTACGTGTACGTGTACGTCGTACGTGTCGACGTGTGTCAGCGTGTACGTGTCGTTACGTGTACGTGTCGTGCGTGACGTGCGTACGTGTACGTGTACGTGTACGTCGTACGTGTACGTGTACGTGTACGTGTACGTGTACGTGTCACGGTACGTGTACGTGTACGTGTACGTGTCGACGTGGCGTGTACGTGTACGTGTACGCGTACGTATGGTACGTGCTACGTGACGGTGACGTGTCGGTCGTGTACGTGCCGTGTACGTACGTGTACGTGTACGTGTACGTGACGTTACGTGTACGTGTACGTGTACGTCGTACGTGTACGTGTCGTACGTGTGCGTACGTGTACGTGTCGGTACGTGCGTGTACGTATCGTTACGTGCGTACGTGTACGTGTACGGTCGTACGTGTACGTGTACGTCGTGTACGTGTGTCGTACGTGTACGTGTGCGTACCGTGTACGTGTACGTGTACGTGTCGTGGCGTGTACGTACGTGACGTGTACGTGTACGTGTACGTGTACGTGTACGTACGTGTACGTGTACGTGTGTGTCGTGTAGTGTAGTGTGTGTGTGTGTGCGTGAGTGGGTGACTGCATGCCTACGTACGTGCGTGCGTGAGTGCGTGACTGCGTATGCGCGGGTGTATGTGCGAGCTGGCGTGCGTGTGTGTTTGTTAGTATCCACGATTACTCCAGAATGATGAGTACGTGTGTATAGCTTTGTATTTAAGCTTATTTTCATTCCAGGGGTGGATAGTGAGGGTTTTGTCAAATGTTTCTAAAATATGTACATATTTCAAAGATATAGAAATAGTTGCATATGAATTTTAAATTTATAAGTTAGTCATGTCCCTTGCAGTTTTTTTTTAATACGATGCTGAGCAAGAAAATCGTAGCGTAAAGTTAATAACTTGTTCAATATCCAAACAACGGTCAACCTTATATGAAAATGTGTAAACATATTTTTTAAAGATATCTCAATTTTACACAGATTTTCTCTATAAAGTTTCGGCATGTAGAAATAATCTAAAATGTGTCCATAATAATAATTAAACTTGCAAGTTGCAGAAAATTGCCAATGGTTTTTTTTTGTTTAACTTTTGTGTATCGCTTAAATAATTGTGAAAAGCTAAATTATCTGCCTATAAGTTTTCTGATATCTATTTGAATAAAGTAATTAAAATCCTCGTTGACAGAAATGTGTTAGTTAATAGTTTTGTTCTGCAGTTTTACATGCGTATTTCAGCACTGCACCGACTAGAATTTTATGCTGTTTGGCTAAAATTTGTGAATCGTTTATTACCTACTAGTTCATTAACAATTTCAAATTGTAAAATTGGCGAGTTGTACCCGGAGACAAGGGGTTAATGTTGTTTAATTTTATTTTTAATTACAGTGTTTTTTTTATACCCAGAATATTACTCTACTTTCCAAAGCGCAGAAGTATGTCTAGGGTATATTAGATAGTGTCATTATCTGCCAGTCTACTGTTAACCTTAAACAATGATTAATTTCATTTATTACAATTTGCACTTTGTACGTCTTGTTCCACACAGATATTTTAATTTAAGGATCACAAACTTAACATGAGAATTTTTAAGCCTTATCGTTTAATTTTGAATATCTAAAGAAATTAAATTTGTAAATTTATATTATTTCATTTCTTGTAACTTCCGGTTTATAGGTTGAAATATATTTTTATTTAAATGTACTGAAACGTTCTGCAAGATTCCATTTAAAATGAGTTCGTACCTAATTTGAAGAAAGCAATTAGGGAGACAAATAATTATTTATTAACTTATTTCATATATTACCAATTGTGCAATAAAAAATACAAAATAAACATTATTATATATGTACCTATATGATCAAGTACGTTTTGACATTTACATACAAACTACAACGAAGGTATTTATTTCTTGTTTTTATTTCTAACTGCAAATAGTGTAAGTGAACATGCCGTTTAATTTTTAATTTAGATGCTAATTCAAAACATAATTCTTCTTTCATCACATTGCAGTCTAATTCAAATGAAAATTCATCACGGTTAAGTGTAACAAGATGTGTAAAATGTGCAAACGCAAATTAGGTCAACAACAGCACTAGAAGTAAAATAAAACCCAAATATGGTCAAAATGTATTAGTTTAAACTAAAAAGAATGAACACTGATTCCATTGTTATGTGTACAGACGTCGCTTTCGGTTTAGCGACATGAGTAATCGCATTGCTACACTTTGAACCGTTGAAACCACATGAACAGGATACAAATTTAGTAATTTTGATTTAAAGTATAAATCATCATCGACATAGACATTTTTAAGTATAAAAAATTGATACAAAAGAACGTGTACAAATGTTAATTTATAGCAGAACTGATAAGTATTAAAATGATCTTGTTAAAAATGTATATTTCTGAATTTAGTAACTGATGTGATAACGTCAGATCAGTTGAAATTAATTGAGAACGCCTTATTTATAATCGCCAAGTGTAGCAAATCAATGCATATTCTTCTTAAAAGGTATAGTGTGCCTTATCTGGCTTCCTTTGTTAAGCTCTATCATTTAGTGGACAACATCATCAGTAATATTTTACATTATTGTTAAATATTGTTAAATATATTTAGAAAAGTAAAATTAATTTTTGTATTTATTGCTACAATTATAAAAAGAATGGAAATTTCATAATTGAAATACTCACCTTTTGGGTTTGCAATCGTGTATTTGTTATTTCTTTTTATATAAATCTGAACGTTTTTAGTTAAAACGATACCAGTTCTTTTAAAAATTAATTCAGCTATGAAGCAAATATATGAAATATGAAAAGCAAATACAAACCTGCTATCATAGTTAGGGAACTTATACTACGAAATCTGAAACTTTCTAATATATATATATATATATATATATATATATATATATATATATATATATATATATATATAATAATAATAATAATTTAATAATAATATTCTGAATGTTTTAGGCAAAGGGTTTCATTTTGCCATCACTCCTAAACGGATTCCCGTATAAAACATCATTACCAACGTAGAATACGCCTGAAAGGACACAGAATCTACGGTCTCTGACGAAATTAGGCTCAACGTAGCATACATTCTTAAGAACTGCAAACTTCCCAAACAGAATATCACCAAACAAGACCTCCAAATGTTAAACCAAATCAAAAATGGCGGCTGACAAAGGAAACGCTACTGTCATTGTCAACTCTAAAGACTATCACCACAAGATGTCTGAACTGTTAACTTCTTCATAATATAAGAAAAATCAGTACAATCCTACCACCTACATAGAAAAAACAACAAAATCTATCATTAATTCTACAAAATTAGACAAAGAAACAAAACAGAAACTAATTCCAAGAGGGAAGGGTTCAAGAATCCCCAAAATATATGGACTCCCAGAAATACATAAGGGAAACTGGCCATTACGCTCTATTGTCAGTGCATTCAATTCTCCGGCTCATGACCTTACTCGTTATCTAGCAAAAATTATTCAACCGATTTGTGAAAATGCTGTACCCTACATCAGAAACTCTTATGATTTTCTACACAAACCCAAAATTGTACCCTTGGCTCCAAATGACATTTTAGTTAGCTTCGACATAACGTCACTTTTCACCAAAATACCTATTGAAGACACGATGAAAATTCTAGAAGAAAAACACTCAATAATCCAAGATATACCCAAATTGCTAAGCCACTGCATGCACTCAACCTATTTTACATACAAAGGACAATTCTACAAGCAAATTCAAGGAGCACCTATGGGCTCGCCACTCTCTCCAGCTTTTGCGAATGCATATATGGAACATTATGAAACCACTGCTTTAAATTCTGCAGATTTAAAACCTAGATGTTGGTTTCGTTATGTAGACGACACATTTGTAGTTTGGCCCCATGGAAAAGGAAACTTGAACCGTTTTCTAGGACATATTAACAACATTTACGACAACATTAAATTTACTATGGAAGTTGAAGAAGGTAATTCACTCCCATTTTTGGACACCCTGATAACTAGGCTTCCTAATGGTAAATTTACACACAAAGTTTATCGAAAACCAACTCATACGAATAGATACTTGAACTCTCTCTCTCTCGCATCACCATCCTGGTCAATTACGTAGCGTTATGAAATCCTTGATATACCGCTCTTACCACTTATCTGACCAAAATTCTAAAACGGAATAGATGAAGGCTATTAGTAAAATACTACTTCACAATGGATACAAAAATCAAGAAATATTGAAAATTACCAACGAAGTAAGGAAAACCAAGAAATAATAACTTGTCAAACAATGAACGCAATATTCTTGTTATTCTACTGTATATAAAAGGAATTACAGACAGAATAGCAAAGAAATTTCCCAAAAACGACTTCCGACCGGTATTCAAACCAAATTCAACTTTGTCCCAACTTTTAAGAAACCTCAAAGACAAAATTCCAATGAAAACCAAGGAGTGTATGAGATACCGTGCAACAACTGTCGAAGAACTTATATAGGTCAAACTAATAGAATATTATGTGCGAGAGCCGATGAACACAAACTAGCAATTAAACAGCACAATCCATCATCGTCTTTAGCTGCACATCATTTATTCGACATTTCAACCAACTCGAAATCTTCCAGAAATTTCAAACACTTATGCTGCAACTATTTCTGACGTCCCCACTTCTACACCTTCTACATCATGTACTAGACCAACTACCCGAAGTCAATCACACTCGTCCAGATTAAATTTAAATTAGTTACTTTGTTACATACTGTGTACTTGTTAAATATAGTTGCCTCATTCCAATTTCTGTAATTGTCAAAAAAAATTCTTGACAAAGGGAACAAAAGACGTTCCCGAAACGTTGAATTAATTTGTACGTTTATTTACACAAGTTTCAAAGAAAAAATGTCATATATATATATATATATATATATATATATATATATATATATAAAAACAAAAAATATACACACTTTGCGTAGTGATTCTAGACCCAAAAATAAAAAAAAAAGTTCATATAAACCCAGGTCCGGAAAGGCTTCGTTTAGGACCTACAGGGTTTGAAAAAATTTTATTTTCCTCGGTTTTATGGCGATATTTTGCGAACAAATTTGAATATGGTCCTGAAATTTGGAGTACGGGGGTTTTTATGGTCGAGAAACTTAAATATTTTATTAATTTTGATGCTGCCTGCAGAGGGCGCCACCTACAGTGGTATACTAAAAGTGAATTGGTTTTAACTTTTTACAACACGGTATATTGACGTTCCGTTTGAATTAGTTTGTTCCCTTTTCAGTTCTAAGTAAAAAAAGGTATGCTTGGTCGATGCCTCTCAGATAAACCGTTTTTGAGATATTGGTTGATGAACAGTTCAATTTAATTCCCTATAATCCTTAGCTAATTGGAATTAAAAATCAAAGTAACGTATGTGTGCATTTTTATTTTAACTTTGAATTTAAGAACGAAAATGAAGAAATAAATAATAAAACTAAAAAAATCAATGTTACAAAAGGTGTTCCACATGATGACCATTTGTTTCGATACATAATCTCACTCGTTTTGATAATGAGCGGCGAATCCCTGAACATATTCCCACATTATTTCTGAAGGTATCGCAGGCATCTACAGTGGTATGCTAAAAGTTAATTGGCCTTAACTTTTTTACCACCCGATATATTGACGTTCCGTTTGAATTAGTTTTTTCCCTTTTCAGTTCTAAGCAAAAAAGGGAAACTTGGTCGATGTCTCTCAGATCAACCGTTTTAGAGATATTGGTTGATGAACAGTTTAATTTATTTAACCAGCTATTGAATTCCATTTTAGCAGGCTTTGACTAAAACAAAATGACAAGTTGTTGCTTAGATACACAAATGTATTTATGACATTTGTTGTTACTCTTGTTGATACAGCGTCCCAAATTTCAAATTAACGTAAAACCGAGGAAAATAAAATTTTTTCACACCCTGTAGGTCCTAAACGAATCGTTTCCGGACCTGGACTTATATGAACTTTTTTTCTTATTTTTGGGTCTAGAATCACTTTGTTTGTCCGTAGAGTTTCTGGACACCCTGTATATATATATATATACAGGTCGCACAATTCAAGATGATTCGGGTCGCGCAGATACGTCATTGCGTTCGGGAACAATCGTCAAGTATAACAGCTTAAAATCACTTACCAGGGGCGGCGTAATTAATCGTTGGTACATGTACAAAATCACATTTAAAGTGTTATGTTATTTTATTAATTTAATACTTTATATACATTGCGAACATGTAAAAATACTTATATATCATATAATGTAATAAAAAAAAATCAATTACAATCACTAAATTCATCGTCCGAACTATTTTCTTCTCCCAAATTTATTACTATACGTTCCGTTTGTATATCAAGAAAATGTTCGTTTTTTAAGTAATTGTCTTCATTTTCAATGATTTTCTTGCAACAATTTCGCCAATGGTACTGCGTAACAGTCGGAATTTCTTCTTCCAATAAAGCTTTTACTTCGTTAAAATTGAATGTCATGTTTCTTATTGCGATATTGTTTTTTATTTGTGCCCAGATTAATTCTATTGGATTTAAATCAGGATGATAGGGTGGAAGTCTGAGTATAGTAAGATTCTTTTTGTGTAATAGGTCATCAAATTTGTACGTAATATACTATTTTTTGTGTTGCTTAATAATATCGTATAACTGCGGTTTGAACATTTGCGGAGTAAATGATAATTTTTTTTCAACTAACCACTTCACCATTTCTTCTTTTTTAGAAGTACTGGATGGGGCTCGATTAACATTGTGATAAGGCGCGTTATCTATCACCAGTACCGAATTTGGCCGCAAATTCGGTAAAAGCTTCTCCTGCAACCATTTTCATAGTTTGTCGAGTTCATATCGTCATGATAATCTCCACTTTTTAGCCCAGATTTAAAAACCAAACTACAACCATCTAGATATCCCATTTCACCAACCGCATGCACTACAATCATTCGTTGTCCTTTAGATATGTTACACTTTAGCCCATTTTCACTACCATCACTCCATGATTTTGATTGAGTGTGTCCACTGTGAACATACGTTTCATCCATATACACAATGGGGCTTTTTAATTCCCGGTAATATTTTATTCGTTGCAAGTAGGAAATCCTCAGTGTTCGAATATCGTTCCTTTCTGTAAGAAGTTTTCTGTTGTTTTCAGTTGTACGCCACTTAAAACCAAGTTCCGTGAAAATAGATCTTAACGATGATGCACTACCCTTCCAATCCAAATCCGCCATAAGTTTATTACGCAAAGCATCTACATTCACTCTAGCATCCGTTTTATGGAAGTTATATATAAAGTTGCGAAAAATGGTTTTTTCGTATGGTTGTAGATGTATTACTGGAGATTCACGTGGACGTTTTTTTCCGGGACTCGAAAATTGAGGTTTCCCTTCTTCTACGTCGGCTTCGCCTTCCTTGATAATTCTGGACACCGTAGCAATAGACACATTAGTTGCTGCGCATGTTATATCTTTAAGTTCTTTTAATGTGTTCGAAGGATTAATGTTTTTGAAATAATTGTACACATTGTACACAACCTCGCGCGTTTGACTGCGTATCACTTGTCCGTGCTGACCTAAGGTAGGTGTAGAGCTCATAATCACGATATCGTATTACACAATTACTCTTGTTCAAATTTAAAACGAGAATGAACGCAGTTTTCCGTTGACAATTGAAACTGATTGCACCCATAGTTAGTGGAATTTCTAATTAAGAATCCATAAGTAATAAAAACAAATTTAGTAGAAAGGTCCACTTTCACGTAATCGCGGAATGTTTGTATAATAAAGGATAATTTCCTAATCTGTTTAAAAACATTCTAATTTCATTAACTTCAATGTAAAATTTCCACAAAGTATTAAGAAAATGTGTTAATAATTATGTTTGTATACGTACAATGACGTAATATACACTTGAAACAATTTACCTGCGACGCTACTGAACTTCTCGAATTGCCGCGAGTAGAATATTTGAAAACGGACGAATGCGCATCTGACCTCCAAATCATCTTTAGCTGTGCGACCTGTATATATATATATATATATATATATATATATATATATATATATATATATATATATATATATATATATAGTCCAGAGGTAGTTTCCTTAGGTTAAAATAACCCCATTTAAACTAACTTACCTTAGTCCAATTGCTTCCTTAAAAACTTATGACCTTTCAAAGATGCATTTTTTAATTCACTTTTTTTCCATAGCTGTCCCATTTTTCGAGATATCTCGTCTAAACTTGGTACGCCTAACTAAAATAATTGCGTGCCCCAAAAATCAATCACTAATTTGGTAAGAAAACAAACGTTTATTGTTACGTTACGTTACTAAAAAGAATTCGGCTCTTAAAGTTATTTCCCTTCAACTACCAAAAAAACACTTTAATCCTGTACGCAACTATTTGAAATTAAATTCCTCAAGTCGCAATTAATCATGCTCAAATCGTAAAACAAAACAATGCAGTGATTCATTGGCCGCTAAATGTTACGTTTTTATTAAATAATCACATGAAAAGTTTTCGGCCGTAATTGTTTTAGTCAAACTAAACACAATGTAATGACATTAACTTAATGAGCAACTTAAAAAAACGCTAGCTATGCACATTATCAGGTTCACATTAAAAAAACACAAGTTCAATAACCTAAATATACGTAATGTGAATAAATAAATAAAAAAAAACAGAACCATCGAATTGACAACACAAATATTACAATTCTATCCCCTAGGTTATCAATTAGCGGTGAAAGTAGCTAGCTCACGATGACCCCTATTAAAATATACTATAAAATTGATTCAAATGTTCAAGATAATAAAAGGTTACTTTCCGTTTACTAATAAATGGTGCGCTTAAAATCGACTTGCCACATAATTTTCGATGTAAATTCGTCAGTTTAAACAAAAATTAAAAAAAAACGTCAAATAAATTTGGATAGTAATGCGGATGGATACGCCTGTATTAAAATTTGCACAACAAAAAAAAACAACGAAAAGTTAAGCTTTAAAGAAAAGGCGTATTCAACCGTTTCTACAAACGCATAACGAAATAATACGAATTACACACCATAAATCTTTTTAGCATTTGCCACTCACCACAAAAATCAAAAACACAGAAATGTTACCTTAGATAGAGGATGCCCATTTGTTACACACTCATCTGGAATTAACCTGCAGGAGGACCTCGGCTCCATGGTTGATGTTGACCCGATGTTTGCAACTCGCTGTACAATTCAGCTAATGATTGCCTCTCTTTTGACTCACGTTTTGATTAAGTTTCAATCAGTTATATGTACACTGATAGTTACATTAACACGCTAATAGTTAACTTTACTTTACTATGACATAGTTCTGCTTGATACTTACTACTCTTATCCAATTATGTACAAGTCTTCATTAACACTTTTACTTTTAATTTAACGAAAAGCTAGTTTATTTACAGCAGGTTATCTGATTTACAGCACACTGTGAACTTTACGTTTGAAACTTTGGAACGAACAATTGATTCTTCTGCAAAAAGCGGAAACCTCTCCAGAGAACGACGAAAGCACTAAACGCCTTTCTGGATTACTACAAGTCCCTATGGACCAACTGCACTTAACGATAAACTGGTCTCGTGAAGTTTGAACACTTATATGACCCCGGAATGGGCTGTGAGGGGATGAGAACCCTGTTACGGTAGTTCCTTTCACACGGAACTTGGTCAACGTTATTGCGCGGTAATCACTACGTTACCGTAACGAATACTGAACGGTTCTACGCTTAAACTACTACTGCCCTCGTGAATAATTTCACTTGTCGCCACATTGGTTTTTTAAACCCCTTCCATTAAATTAGCCAATTAAAGAAAAGGTACTTAAATTTTCTAGGTACGCGCATCCAAGAAGTCAAACTTGAAAATCGTCTGGGGAAATTGCACTGTCAACAGAACCTACCCCTTATCTAAGTAATGGATATACGGTAAATTGAAATTTTGTAGGTAACTCTACATTTAAAGCCAAGTATTTAAAGCCAAATTCTTTGTTTAAAACCAAACTCTTATCAACAGAAACGGCGCCGTAATGACGGCTAAATTAAACTTCTGCAAAAGATGTACCATACAATATAATAATTTTTATGCGTTCTTTAATTTAATTTTATATAATTGAATCTCATCTCTATTTAACGAAACTCACCTAATTAAAAATAACGAAACCATTTATTTACACAAAACTACCCTATTTACAAAGAAACTAATGAATGCTTCCTCTCCACTTAGTAAAAGGATTTCCCTAAATATCGATACCAAAAACTTAAATCACATTTTCCGGTTAAACCTTCATTTTGTTTTGATCAAGAACAAAAAAAAACAACAGAAAACACTAAAAAAAATTCATAAACCTTTTAAATACCTAAAAGACCAAAGAAAACGTTACAATAGAAAAGCTTCTCCAAACATTGATGCAATTTGGTACAAATTTCAACATACGGGCTCTGTTAAAAATTTACCAAAAGCGGGTAAAACTACAGCTTTAAATAATGAACAAAGTGAAAATGTGATGTTAGTCGTTGTGGAAAATTCATGTGTTTCCGTTAGACTACTTGGATGGTAGCTTGAATTTTGTGATGAAATAACCCACCAACTTAAAGGCAATGCAAATTTTCACAAAAATATTCTGTTTACTGATAAGGCAACGTTTTGCTTAAACGGCACAGTTAATAAGCAAAACACACGATATTGATCAACTAATTCTAACTGGTATCTAGAACCACACACCCAGTACCAGCAGAAAGTTAATGATGGGAAACCAGATTTTCGGAACTTATTTTTTTGAGGGTAATTTATCGGCCGAAGTTTATCTAAATTTTCTGTGATTTGAGGTATTTCCTGTATTAGCTATTGTATACCCAAATAAAGACGATTCGGATATACCCCACGACAGAACATGGATCCACAAGACGGGGCCCCTCCACATTTTGGGATTAATGTCCGGCAGTACCTTAATGATACCTTTCCAGATCGTTAATGGACAAAAGAGGTCCAGTAAAATGGGCATCTCGGTCACCAGATTTAAGCCCGCTGGATTTCTTCCTTTGGGGCGTACTAATATATATATATATATATATATATATATATATATATATATATATATATATATATATATAGTATATATATACATATATAGAGATGTTATGTAATGAATGTTTCATATTATTTATATTAAAATTTTGTAATCTTATATGTAGTTCGCCTCGACTAACAATTCAGGGGAAAGGGCTCAAGGCATTAGTTTTGTAATAATATTAAATAAAACTTTTATATTTAGATTTTTATAAGATAACTCATCCATTGTAATAAGCAACTATACAACACATTGCGAGCATGAATGAATCGCGTTATTAGTCGCTGACTGGTATATAATTTATTTAAATTCTTTGCAGATGTAACCATCGATGATACGCATAATTCATAGATATGACCTTAAATTACTATTAATTGATTCATAGAACTTACAGCATTATTAATCTTCCTTCTGCTTCTGAGATTTCCAACCGTTGAAGTCTCGTTATCCAAGTCAGTTGTATCGTGGCTCCCACGAAGTATGCTGGCACAACAGTAATTGTTACCGACCATGAGCTTCAAAATATCCTATCTTCTCAACACATTTAGTTAATTTGCACCAACAATGTTAATTTATGTGGCTACACTTCCTTTTAACACAACTGTAAGTTACTTTTACACTAATTCTTCAGTATTATTCTTCATAATTTCATAAATTATATGAATCTTTTTAACATTGTCTTTATCGGTAACTTTAATCATACAATTTCTTTCATCGACATGTTATCTAATACACACTATTTTCGTTTATTTTAGAATTGAAGCAGATTATGCTGCCAGAAGGGGCTTTAATTTTTCCAAATGGATATATGAACAGTATTAAGGAAAATACATAATTATATCTTCCGAATGTGATCGGAAACGATTAATGTGAAATTTCTCTTGTACAACCATTACCTTATTACCTCATTACCTTATTACCTTAATTAATTAATTAAGTTAAATTAATACACTTTTATTTTAATTTAAATTTTTTCAAAAAACCACCTTACATTAGATGTTCGAAGTTATCGCCATGTTGAATGCAGTCTCACTTGACGTATCCATGAGATCCCATAACTTACAATGCCTAGATTTTGCCGTCGAATTGTGTTGCAGCTGCTTCAGCGCGGTTGCGAAGATCATCTAAATCAATTATTTCGTTGGTGTATAGTGTATACAATGGTATTCATAATACCCAATAAATGAAAGTCTAGATGGTTAAGGTCGTGATGGAAGGCCTAAAAGTTAGTCCTTAAACAACCACAATTTAATAACAACTAAAACTATGCATGGTACAAAAATCTGCGGAACTAGGCACGTAAAACGGAACACGAAAAGATAGAAGGCATGGGGGGTCCCTACTTGAAATGGCAGCTGGCCGTCAAGTCTAGGAAATTCCCAAGGCAACCTGGGCTGGTACACTATCGTGTCAAAATCGAGACAGGTACTGAGCGGGCGTCTACTGTGCAACTTCAAGGAAGAGAATCACAACTTCGCATGCAAAACACCCTGCCGTATTTCAAACGGAGATGTAAGCGATAATGGGATATTCACGGGAAAATAAAATAAATCATTATACATATAAGCGCATCTTTGTACTATCAGACAGCCAGACAGCCAGAGCTAGGAAGGACTCAACGACCTGACGGGACGTAACATCACCCTAATACAGATTACAGGTCATTAGGAATCGAAGGAAACGAAGAAGCGGACGAATTCGTTAGACAGGGGGCACTAAAATAGTTCTACGGGCCAGAACCTGTTCTGCGAGTAACTAGAAACGCTGTCTGATACATCAAAGAATGAATATCGCAGCGACATAAAAATTACTGGATTAATAGACCAGGATTAACACACAAAAGGGCTTCATAGATACTTCATCCTTAAAAAGAAACTCAGAAATGCTACGATTAGTAAGAATTTATCTGAGAACTCTAACGAGAGCGCTAACAGGACACACGGCAGTTAAATAACAACTTGAAGGGAATATAAACACTAACAGCAGCCCTCGCCTGCAGATTCTGAGTGTAGAACTTGAAACCGTTATGCACATTTTGCGCTGTCTAACAAAAGATGCGCATTTTCGGATATCTACAAATGGAACCGAGAGATTTCAAAGCACTTCTAGTGAGAAACGTGTGCGATACGTTACAGGGACTCAACACTCCAGGATGGGTGTGAGGCTAACCACGGATAACACAATAAGCCTTAAAAAAAGGTCGGGTGACCGAGGAGGCCATGCAACAGGACCACCTCATCAAATAAATTTATTTTCGAATACACTATTCACATGTTGGCGAACCAAACGATTAAAATGCGGCGCTGCGTCATCTTGAAGAAACCACTTTATTTTCTTAATGGTCATTCAAAAGTACTTCGTCTAGCAGATCTGGCAGATGATTCTACAAAAAAAGGAATAATCATTTCCAGTCAATCGGTTTGGCAACTCGAGAGGGCCAATAAGTTTTCCATTAACCGATCCGGCCCAAATGTTTGTCGCAAATCTGTGCTGGAAATGAATACGACAAACAACATGTGGATTTTCAACTGCCCAAGCATAAGTATTGTGACAGTTGTTGATGCCGTTACGGATAAAGGTTACTTCATCTATTGCCAAAGAATGGAAGAAGTGTGGAACTTCAGCACGTTTTGAAGAAACCATTGACAGAAATGCAAACCTAAAGGATGATCTGCAGTTACAATCCTTGTACTTTTTATACATGGAAAGGCACAATTGATTTTCGCGCAGTGTTCGCCATACAATTAGTTTCGAAACACCGGCGTGGCGAGATACGCCTCGAGTACCACTGGAAGGATCTTCTTCAACACCCGAAATTCGTTGGTGTCGGCCTAGCCCGCCATCCCGACCTTGACGTGTTTGCACGGAGTATTAAAGCAGTGAGTTTTTGTGGAATAGGAGTTAATCTGTTAGGGAAGCGCTCAGTATACAATCGGCTTGCAGCAGCAGAAGTCTGGTGTACCTCCCCACAAATTAACATGTTAATATATTCAGTATTAGTGCGATAGACCATCTTTACGTTCATTATTAAAATTTTTAAGAACAATCGATGCCAAACAAGCAGTCCAGCTACCACTACTGAAACAACTTGAGAGATACGAAAAGTTATTGGCATCAGCCTGCTTAGTAAAAAATTCGGTGATAGTATATAGTTTGAATTCATGTTTAATTTACACAATCTTTTGAATAATTGTTTTAAGGTTAATCGTTTTAGATCGTTTGTTGATCAATTGTTTTACGTCAACCACCTTATTTCGTTCCGTATTCCGTTCCTGACAACGACAACGACGATAACTTCGGACATCTAATGTAAGGTGATTTTAGCGCTAATTGCCTTGCTTTAAGATGCTTAATCACCCTTTAAAAATAAAATCACAAGACTGTAAACTATATATATATATATATATATATATATATATATATATATATATATATATATATATATATATATATATATATATATATATATATATATATATATATATATATATATATATATATATATATATATATATATATAACATGTGTCCAAAATTGGTCTGTGGAGTATCGCTATCTTAGAAACTATAAGAGATCGAAAGACTGTTAAATGGAGAAAGTTTTAGAGAATTTTGAGCCCACTAAGATTTCATTCTGAAATCAACGCTATCTCAAATATTTTTCAAAATATTCGAAAAAAATTGAAAATCGCCAAATTTTATTTTTAGCTCTCTTTTATTTGAACAGATATAAAAAAATAAATTACACTTTGCAATTGCCACTTTTTATCCTCTATTAATTGGTGACAGAAAAAACTTAATTCGACGTTTCGTCGATTAGAGACTTTATTTCTTCATATGGGGTGGAAATTAGCTAATGATATAAAATGATTCCTTTTTTTATTCTAAATCCAATGGTGCATAACACTTGATGACAATTCGACGTTTTGACCCTCATTCTTGACATTTTCAAATATTTCTTTTTTTTATAAAACATTTTTGAAAAAAAAACTACCAAAGCAATTTATTCTGCAAATGTACATTTATTTCAACTCATAGTTCATAATAGGACGTTTCTACTCATTAAAAGCATCATCAAGTAATCTCTTATGAACAGTAGTTACCTATTCGTAGATAACTATTTATTACGATATCGAAAAAGCCTTTCCAAACCTTGTCTTAAACAATGACAGATAAATAACTCTTTTATTAAGTTTAAATTTAAGTGAACACCGAACAATACATTTACTTCAAGTGAAAATATTTAGAAAAATGTGAAAAATCCTATGAAAACACCTAAAAATTAACTACTGCTAATTAATGAATTCGATTATTGTAAATTTCTGGTAGTAGGCTTTGATTAGTTTAAAACAATTATTGTTACCTGTCAAAAGACTACAATAGTTTCTCACATTTTAATGAACATTGTTTGAAAATGGCGTTAAATTATTCTAACCAAGAAAATTTTGATATATTAGTGTGCTATATCAAAAATGAAAGATATGCTACCAGAGGTAATGATGACTATTTTCAAATGTACCTCGAAATAAGACAACCTAGCAGAAATCATTTTAATAATGTAATAAATCTTCAGTATGAGATTGTGGCGCGGAATTTCATATTCCAAAATCCACTGTACAAAATGTTTTGAAAGTTGTTAAATATCATCCTTACAAGCCAACAACTGTATAAGGTCTGGAAGAAGGTGACTTCAACAGGAGAATCGAATTTTGTAATTGGTACCATCGGAAATGTCAAGAAAATCCTGATTTTCCTGATAAAGTTGTATGGACAGATGAGACGTTTTACCAATTTTGGAGTCTTCAATAAAAAAAATCATCATTACTGGGCCCGTGAAAATCCACATATTCGCGATCCACGCCGACTTCAAGTACGATTTGGTTTTAATGTGTGGTGCGGAATGATCGGCAAGTAATATATTTGTTTGAGTTAATTGAGTAACATTTAATAAAATAACTACTACTCATTTTTTTAATATTCTCAATTAATTTCAGGAAATCGTCTGATTGGTCCATTTATTTATGACCACACGTTAACAGGGCAACGATAATTTTTAATGTTGCAAAACCAAATCATTCCATCCATTCGTGAAGCTGTTCCCCCTGATGAATTCAATAATTTGTGGTTCCAACAGGATGGATGCCCCGCACATAATTCCGAGCATTTTTACTGGAGATTTTTGGTGAAAGAATAATATCCAACGGTGGCCTGTGCGTTGGCCTGCTAGGTCTCCGGACCTTACCCCATTACACTTTTATTTCTTGGGATATGTCAAAAATGAGGGGTATGAATTTGATCCCCCAGAAAATAGGCAAGTTCTAGAACATCGAATTATTAATATTATTGAAAATATTAATCGTAATACAATACATCGAGTAACCAGAACTGTCGCAAAAAAATGTGAAAAGTGTATTGAAAAAAATGATCGACATTTTGAATGATAGTATGTAGAACTAATGTCGGTTTTATAATTATCCTGTAAAATACATTTAATATTACTATAAAACACTATAACAATTATTTGATATTGTAGCGTTGTAAAATGTATGATTCATTGCTAAAAATGTTTTTTAATTACTTTTTAGTCATAATTTTATGGTTTAAATGAGTAACATTTAACATAATACCCTAATAACTACTATGCGTTTTTTGAATATTCCCCATTAATTTCACTCCTTTGCTTGAGCAATTTATTTATGAATACCAAGTATTTGACTATTTTTAAGACAAGTTTTTGGAAAGGCTTTTTCGATATCGTAATAAATAGTTATCTACGAATAGGAAGCTCCTGTTCATAAGAGATTACTTGATGATGCAATAATTGTTTAAAACTCATCAAAGCCTACTACCAGAAATTTACAATAATCGAATTCATTATTTAGCTGTAGTTAATTTTTCAGTGTTTTAATATGATTTTTCACATTTTTTTAAATATTTTCACTTGAAGTAAATGTATTGTTAGGTGTTTACTTAAATTTAAACTTAATAAAAGAGTTACTTATCTGTCATTGTTTAAGACAAGGTTTGGAAAGGCTACTTACTGTTCATAAGAGATTACTTGATGATACTTTTGATGAGTGGAAACGTCCTATTATGAATTATGAGTTGAAATAAATGTACATTTGCAGAATAAATTGAGTTGGTAGTTTTTTTTTTCAAAAATGTTTCATAAAAAGAGAAATATTTGAGAATGTCAAGAATGAGAGTCGAAACTTCGAATTATCATTAAGTGTTATACATCGTTGGATTTAGTATAAAAAGAATAATTTTATACCATTAGCTAATTTCCGCCCCATATTAAAAAATAAAGTTGATGATGGTCCCTAATTGACGAAACGTCGGATTAATTTTTTTCTGTCACCAGTCAATAGATGATAACAAGTAGCAATGGCAAAGTGTAATTTATGTTTTTATATCTGTTCAGAGATATAGCTAAAAATAAAAATTGTCGATTTTCAATTTTTTTCGAATATTTTGAAAATACTTGAGATAGCCTTGATTTCAGAATGGCATTTTAGTGGGCCCAAGATTCTCTAAAACTTTCTGCATTTAACCGTCTTTCGATCTCTTATAGTTTCCAAGATAGCAATACTGCAGATACTTATATATATATATATATATATATATATATATATATATATATATATATATATATATATATTGTCGTAACCAGACGTACCCTATTATGAAACGTGTAATTTGTACTTGTTCGCACTAATGCAAATTCAAGAGACAAAACAATAGCTGAAGGATGCATCTTAATTTGACTGATAAGATGCTACTATTAATTGCTTAAATTGATGTCACCGAGAATGATGCTACGTTGGCTAATGTTAGGCTTACTCCAATTAATAGCTTAAATCCCTTACTGGCCGTGATTAAATAATCAGAGTTGATTTACAAATCTGATCTAGAACTCGCAAAATTCTAACCTGATAAAAAAAAAAACAGTGATCGTCTAGTGGCAAATAACCTACGTTGTGTAACGTGCAGGAGATAGGGTCGGATAAGGTTAATTTGTTTCATAAGGTGGCAGGTAATTAAATGAAACAAAACTGTAATTGAGATGAACGAGTGGCGCTACCTGGTGATTCGCTCGTCATCCTATTTACATCGGGAGAAAAAGAATCACCAAGAAAACTCCCTTTATTCCGATAATAATCACACAAAGAAAAACAAAGATCAGATAACACAAGTAATCAAAGCAATCAAAGGATTAAATATGTTATCAACACTACTCTATCGGTATTAAAGGCGTACAAAATCTATCACATTGCCTAAAACGACGTTTAGTCACAAATAAACATAAAATCAGGTCTATAAATGGTATTCAAATTAAAGCAAAAATAAACAAGTAATAAATAACAAACAGGGATCCTTTTGGAACCAATTCCTGTCTGCTTTTAGTTAAATAATTACATATAAAGCATTATACAGGGTGTGGGACAACCGGACATAAACAGAACACAAAAAAACAAAGGACATCATTAAATCAAGTTAAAAAGGCGTACCTTACAACATTTTAATATCACCAAAATAAAATGCAAGACAATTTCAATAACTACACATAAAGGCAATAAATATAAACAGTGTGATCGTATCCACAATAAGATCGTCAATCAATGTAAAAAAAAAGAAAAGGAAAAGTGTAATCCTGATAATGTGGCCCTTTTGTTTAACCAATCAGGACGGTTATTAACAACAAAATACATTAAGCACTCTAGTAATACATATTACAAATTCAACCTACATAAAAAAAATATAACAACAGAAAATTAAACAGGTTACAGATTATTTAAGTAGACACAAATGAAAGAGGGCAAGTACGTTACACATACAAATTTGTGGATACGAGCACAACAAATGATACACATGTACAGTAACAATGAATGATATAATGGATTACACAGAAAAACCATTCAAAGTATAACCTCTGACATAAAGTCCTGCAACACCGATTCACCCACATGATTAGTACGTATTATTACAAATGCAAGATAATAACGCTCTCAATTCTTCTCAGGAATGAAACAAAACACAAAAATTATAAACATATAGGCATATAACGGTAACAAGAGGACATTTGGATAAATATATATATATATATATATATATATATATATATATATATATATATATATATATATATATATATTTAGATCATTAGGGTCAGGTTCTGACTTTATACCTATGATCGTTTGTGGTTTTATCATTATAAATACAGGTTGGAATTATCAATACACAAAATAGAACACATAAAGAGAGAAAGAGAGCGTACTTCGCTATGCTTGCGTAATTACAATGAACACAACAGTTTTGCAGGTCCGGGTTTCAGTTTGGCTTGAACAATTTAAATGAGTAGGTAGAATGACCTTTTCTGTGTAATTTCACAAACCATAAAATCTTTTCTTTTACTTACATTATCAATGTAGGTTATCCTTTAAGCTTTCACCAGCACAAATGTTTAAATACTCAGATTTATCGATTAACACAAAACAACGAAAAGAAGATCTAATTAAACAAACACCGAATCGATCTCAAATCTACTCCGCACGCTTTGAAAATTCTAATCAGACTCTTCTGAGCACAACAAAACCGTTTTATTCCATCACCCCTATTTTCTATATCAACTAACAAAAGCAATAAAAATATTTCGTGTGAACGCTTTTGCCTTTAATTATACAAAGAAACCTTATTTCTAATTAACATGTGCAATCAACCGTAGAAATCCTGTATTTCAAATATCACATTTCCATCCCTGAACAACTTATGCTTTGACCGCGGTGTAATTTTTTGTATAATACTGACATTTTTATTTTCAAAACGCTTTTATAAACATATTTAGTGATTTGTCTTGCCCTTCGATAAAGGCAGTTTAGCCTCCACCTGCAACTTAAACATCTGGTTGGGGGCCGCCTTCAGTTAAAACCCTACACAAATTTCTTACAAAAACAAAGAAACCAACCATTCTCAATAACAATTATTATATAATAACTTTTAGTAATTAACTTTTGCTATCGCGACAACAATTTTAATCGGAATATTTTCAATGTATTCATCAAATTTTCGTAGCGTGCTACCTACAATATATATATATATATATATATATATATATATATATATATATATATATATATATATATATATATATATATATATATATATATATAATGAAAGAGGCAAAAACTTGTTGACAGAACATTGATGCTTTGTGAATCTCAGAAAACATATATTATTATCAAAACAAGCAGATTAACTGTTGAAAATTAAATTGCAGGTATTCAATTCACCCTGCGCCCACGCCTTTTTGTACGCGTGCGTGTGCGTGGGCGCGCGTGTGCACGAGAGCGTGCATAAATTGTTGGAATGCAAGAGTTTATTAAAGTTTAAAAATATCGATTTTCTTAGTGACCTAGATTTCAGGTATATGAGTGTTCACCTCCTTGCATTATTCTTTTTAAAATATTCCAACAATAAATAAAATTATTATCGCATTATTCTTAACTGTATATAAAGTTTGTGTATTTCTGTGCCCTACCAGACAAGGTCGTAATCAAAATATGTCCGTTTATTTTTAACGTAATTTGAGTTTAAATTCATTATTACAACTGTGCCGTTAATCTTATTTTCTCATGGCCGTAAGGAGCAAGCCCATCGCCTAGCGAAGGTCACCATAGAGTTGCCGGGCCAAGAAGAGTTCAGTTAAGTTGTGCATCATTTCCTTTTCTTTTTAAAGTAAAAAGAGTTTTGTTAAGCTTTAGTTCAAATTAATATGTATTTTTCTGTTCATATTATAATCAAGATAGTGTAAGTGTATATATTTAGCTTTATAAAAAGGTAAGGAGTATACAATGTGTCCCAAATTCGCTTCTCTATAAAGGGATCTCGGCTTCTGTTATACTTACGGCAAAGGTTAAATGGGGAAAGTTTTAGAGGAAGCTTAGACCATTGGATGTCCGGTTTCAGATTTACGATCGGTCAATTGGTTTTGAAAATATCGGCGAAAAACCGAAAATGGCTGATTTCGTTTTTCACCAGTAAATACGTAATGGTTAATTTGACAGCTGTCACAATGTGAGATTATTCGGACACTTTTTTAAGACGAATAAGATGGCGTGTATGACATGTCACAATCGTCTTTTGTTATCCCACAATCTGCGTCAACTTTCATTTTTCTTATTGCCGCCATATTTGCTTTTTCGATTTTTTGAAAGGACGCAATATTTCCAGTTTAGTGATGTCTCACAACTGCATAAAAGATTAGAGTTTCATCGAAATATCACACTTTCTAAAGTTAGGTCTTATTTATTATTAGTAGGCCATGATTTATTTGTCGCAAAATAACATTAATAAATAATGTAGAAAATTCTTTGATTTTTCAATAAAACATGAAATTAAATAACGACCTCTCAACAAGACAGATGTTTTGGGAGAAATTCCCAGCTATGAGTGTGTTAAAAATAAAGCCAGAAAAATCGTCATTAATTTAATTAATACTTGAACCTTTGAACAACCTACAATAAAATTACAATTACAATTAATTTACAGATTTGCAAAATGACGTCCATTTACATCGAGATATTTTTGACAATTGGTGACTGTTTTTCGTACAACCCTAGCAAGTGTATTTCACTAATTCTAAATGTACCCAAAACTCTCTGTCTCAGGATTTCTATAGTCACAGGAGGATCAAACTCGTAGACCTCATTCTTTGTGTGACCCCAGAGGTAGAAATCCAAGGGCGAAAGGTCAGGGGATCTAGGAGGCCAAGATATTAGACCATTTAATGCAATAATTCTTTCATAAAACTGCTCCCTTAAGAAGTCCCTGACTTGAATGGTGTTGTGTGCCGGACATCCATCCTGTTGAAACCAGGTTCTTCTGAACTCATCTTCGGTGAGTAGCTAGTAAATCCGGCACAACCTGGTTTCGCAAAAGCTCTAGGTACCTCTGTCCGTTTAAGTTATAGTCAAACAAAAATGGTCCTATAAGTCGATTTCCTGCAATGATTAATAATTTATAATACATAGGTGCCCAATTAAAGTAGGTAAGTTAGATTAAATTACCAATAATCCCACACCAAACGTTAATTCCAAATCTGGTCTGTAGACGTCCCTCTGCCACTTCGTGAGGGTTTTCTACAGCCCAATGATGAATGTTGTGCTTATTAAAAACTCCACAATTCGTAAACCTACTCTCATCAGACCACAAGACATGATTAACAAAATCGGGATGTTCATTACACATTCTAGTATACCACTCGCAGAAGCGCATTCACCTTGGAAAATCAGATTCCTTAAGTCCTTGAACTATTGTGGGTTTGTATGGATAGTAGTTATTCTTTGTTAACACTCTTTGTACCGTTGATTTTGACACACGATTTCCCGTTCTACCGTTCTTACCGATACACTGGGGTTTTCGTTGACAGCTTGTAAAATGTTTCTGTCACAATTTTCATTATCAATATTGTATCCGCTTTTAGATTGTTCGAAGGCCCCATAGTTAATTAAATTAATTACAATTTTTCGGAAGTGGGTTTCATGA